>JABFFE010002172.1:0-13847 GCA_013623625.1 Fusarium setosum
GGGGAGGGGTAATTGTGCGGTGCTTCTTAGGGCAGATCCAGTTCACCACTGTACCTTATCATCGATGATGGAGTCTATTTTCTTTCTCCAGACAATTAAATGTGCCAACTCAAATAACCAAGTCTCTTATATGCCAGTAAAATACCCAGACCAGACCAATGTACAGTATATAAGACGTCCTCGCTTCCACCGACCTATCACCCCCATTGCTCTCATTATGCTCATGCTTGAGCCGCTTCGGGTCATCGCCAACAGGCTCCCTGATCCAACCACTCGGTATCTGCGTCATGAAATCATACCAGTAGTTTCCAAACTTGCGGTAGCCCCCGTTGCTCGGGTGCACACAGTCCCGGAGGTCCCCCATGGCGAACGTGGAAAAGTCGACTGCGATCACATGGTGCCCGGCCTTTCGTCGCTTTCGCACAACCCCGGGGATCAAGGCCTGGTACTCGGGGGTCCTGGCGGCCTTCATGGGCTCGCACGTTCCAATGATCACCGCCACGAGGATGACTGCGTCGGGGCACGTCTTGATCATCTTGTCAATCAGCTTGCCCAGACGTTCCGCCACGCCGGCTGGGTCGTTGCCGTCGATTGCGTACTCAGGCCTTTGGTCCATGTCATTTGTCCCGGCATGGAGGAGGATGATGTTGGGTCTTTGCTCCAGAGAAGGCGTGACATTATCACTTATGAACTGAACCGTTCTTCCGGGCCAGGCCGCCTACCGAGTTGTGAGTTTGGAGCCTCGATTGACTTTCTGTGTCATTTAATCCACTTACAAAGTAGCCATCATTCATTGTCCCTTGAGAAACTGTCCCCGCAAAGACAACTTCATCCCCTACACTACACGTTAGAGATGGCCTCACATGATTCCCCACAGGAGATTACTCACCAGACAAGTCCTCCCTGAGCTGACGTCGATAGCCATCGCCATCTCCCCCATCCAGCTGGCTCGCCCACCCCGACGTGATCGAGTCGCCAACGCAGAGAATGCGCAGCTTCGTCCCCGGCTTGATCGGCCGGCCGCGTTCAACCTGTGTATACTTGAGCACCTGGCGACCCTCCGCCTTCAGAATCTCCTGGCTAACCCGCAAGATCTCCTGCGGTGCCTGGAGGGCTACGACTAGGGCGAGAACTAGGCATAGCCATAGTGCATGCCACATGTCTAGATAAACCCAAGACAGTTTTGAGACAACAAATAAAAAAGAATGTGTGAGACCTCGAATGCAAGGGTTGAACGCGACGGGGTGGCCCTGAACACATATACTGCAATTCGAGTTGCAGATCTTACGTGGACAAGCAAGGCTGACCTGAAATCGACGCGATCTGCCCAGATCCCCTTAATTACATGTGTGCACTGTCCTTTTTTTTTTTGTCTTGCCACCTATACATACAGGACTCGGTCGAGTCTGTTTGCGGAACTCGGCATTTTTCTGACACCAGGCTTTGCTCCTAAAGTGTTTCAGAATCCCAATCTGTTGGTTCTCGACTGGGAGGACCGGGGTTTAAAATCTGAGCCCACGTCCCAAAGTCCGTGCCGATTCTCCCGGTGATCGTCATAGCATTCAGCCAGGGGAACATCAGAACATGGATAAATATAGCAATTCACCGCCATTACGCGCGCGTTCAAATGCTTTTCTCTAATACGCCCTTTAACAGTGGGGTTCATCCTTCTCCGGCGGTCCGACTGAGCTACGGTGGCTGAAGAGGGCTTGAACGCAGCTGGCCCTCATGACCGGAACAAGGTTGGCTGAGCATAGAAGATCGAATCACCGTGTAGTAGGAGTTATATACCCTCGTAACCCTTGTTAATATAGCTCTATCGGCCAGCCTGGCCTCGGGGCTATTGTGTGCTTGCTTTACCGCAATTGGTTGTACAAGTCCATTCGGCTTCATATAGCAACTCCTAGACATCAATCTCTTCTCCCTGCTAATTTCTCACACTAGTCAATACAAAATGTTATGATTTTGCTGCATATTTTTAATGTAGAGTCTCTCCTAGATAAGAATTCTTAGTTTCAGTTGGCATTTTGGTTCTGCTGATATATCCTGCTAAACACCATGACCTTCACCCTCTCCCACCTCGCTAAATTCATCCCTAATCCAGTAAAACACCCCTGGCCAGATGCGTCTTTCATCTAGTTTCTTATCAACGCCCCGTCGGCCGTCACCTAAACTCCGTGTCATGCTCATCCTCACACTCCCTCCTATCTGTTGTATGATATCGCCGACATCAGGCCCTTCCAGCCCGACCAATCTGCAAGATCTCACCCGTCAACGCCTCATCTCCCCGCAATACCGGCCATGAAGTCCCATCGGACTTGGCCAAGGCCAGTTCTAACTTTGTGCCGAGAATCTTGTACGACGACTTCTCGGGATCGATCGACGCGAAGAGAGGCACCTCTGCCTTGTATCGTTTGGGGGTCGGGTCGGTTGTCGTGAGGTCTAGGACCAACTGCTTCGGTTGCAGCTCGACCTTGGCCGTATCCTTGTTGATTTTCTTGAGGAAGAAGGAAGCAATAACGTTGGCCGGGGTCTGGTAGAAATCGTGCCTGCACACAGTGAGTAGGAGCACCAGCAATAGCATCTGGAGCTCTAAACTTACCTGACAGTGGATAGGACCTCTTCGCTTTCAGCGTTGTTCTTTCCACTACCCACAAACAAGTGTCTATTCTTGGTCTTGCAGCCCTCAATCTTCATAAACTGATCAAACTCCAGCACTCTCCGCTTGCAGCATGAATAGCCCTTGCTGCCCTCGTGGAAGATTGGCACGCCCGGATGATGCACGCACTCCTCCTCGTCCCTGGAGCTACCCTTTTTGTAAGTTGCACCACATGCCCTCCGCTTACACCCCGCTCCATCAGGAATCTCGAGACTGGGGTCATCATCTTCAGACTCTGGAGGAGGCGGAGGCGGCGTCGGGGCATGCTGAGCAGTTGGAACCGGCGTGCGAGATGGAGCGGCGGCATTGAGAGCATCGATCTTCTGGGCGAGGGCGGCGTCGTCCTGCTGAGGCTTCTCCTCGAGCTGGGGGGGCTTGTCGGTGGTGGAATGCGTGCCCGTCGTGCAGGGCGGAATGTCCATAAACTCGTCAAAGGTCAGGACCCGGGGCTTGCAGCACTTCCATCCTTTGCAAAGGTGAATTAGCACATACAATGGCTGCTCCTCCCAGCATGAAGCTTACCTTTCTGCCCCTCATGGAAGACGGGCGGGCCGGGGTGGTACTCGCACTTCTCGTCAGGGTCTGTGAACTCCTTGCCACAACCCTGATGGACGCATTTTTGAGCCATCTTGAAGAGATTGGTGGTGATGTTTGTTCTCCACAGTCACTTGAGGAAGTCGAGAAGGCCCGGTTCTGTGAACAATGGAAAAGCAAAAAGATTTGGGTAATCGCCGAGTCGGTGGGGTGGGAGCTTCTAGAATTCCAGGCCATGACGATGCTGGACGGAGAGCTGAGCTCCACCGCCTTCCTCATTAGGTGCGGGGTCAGCTGAAGGCGGTTAGGCCGGGGCATTTCCGATGCAGCTCCAGCAGCTGAAGCTGGAGCTCTCGGCCCATTTTCTAGAGGTCATGGCCTCAGTGACAGACAGGTCATAGTCATAGGCAGTTCTCGTATACTTTCGCTCCCGCAGTCCATCATGTTTGCTACTCGCCGTCTTTTGCAATCTACCAGAATCACCTTCTTCACCCGCGAGACATGCGGGCTTTGCACCCAAGCAAAGAGTGTCTTATCCAACGTCTGGGACAAGCGACCCTTCGCATACACCGAAATCAACATTGACCTCCCAAAGCCCGAGTCGAAGCAATGGAGGGACCTCTACGACTTTGATGTTCCTGTGGTGAGTTAAGGCAGTAGCTCAGAGCTTCTTTATATCATGTTCACATGTGCAGATACACATCAGCAAGTCCACGGCCCCTGAAGAAGACCCCGCCAAGGTCGGCAAGGCCATCAAGTTGATGCATCGGTTCACAGTCGAACAGGTCGAGGCCCAGATGGACAAGGCCGAGCAGAGCTAGTATCATTGGCAGCTATCGCAAGAGCTGACAAGGTGCCCCTTTAATACCCCTTTCCCCTGGCCGGCTTGGCGGTCCCGTTGGCAAAGCTGAGCTGCTCCTTGGCGACAAGGTCGAGCGCTGTGTAGTCTGTTACCACATTCATCATATCGAAACCTTGGTCAGCAAACAGCTTGGCTTGTTCACCTCCCGTGCAGTATACTCCCGTCTTCTTGCCAGCTTTCTGGCCTGCAGAGAGGACCTTGGCAATGGCATCCTTCAACTCTTGAGTCATGACGCCATCAATGATTGGATGGCCGATGTTGTTCCCTATTACAGGTTAGAAGGGCTATTCTTCAGTAGCTAGAGCCAACTGACCTAGATCAAATGGTCCGATGAACAGCACATCGATTCCCTCTACAGCGGCAATCTCGTCAACAGACTCGACCGCCTCCTTCGTCTCAATCTGGACAATAGTCAAGAGGGAATCATTGGCCTGCTGGAGGTATTCGGTGAAGCTGGGCACAGGGTTGAATCGCTCCGGAGCAATTGGAGAGCCGAAACCTCGTTTACCCCAGGGCGGGAACTTGGCGGACTGGACGAGTTGCCTAGCCTCGTCGGGAGTTCGTAACAACGGCACAACAATCTATGACAAGTCAGCAATTGAGAACCATAGCCCAAGCATCAGACACATACACCGTGAGCTCCGCTGTCAAGAGCACCTAAGAAATATCAGATTCACCATTGACACCCGCTTATCCATGTGAGGAGCCCTTACGCTTCACCATCCACCCTTGCATGTCGGGCAGTCTTACAATGGGCGACACTCCCAACGCTGCGATCGCGGGAACAGCTTCATGCATCGCGCCATCTGAGGATATATCGGCAATTAGCCTCTCTCTTTCATCCGCAGGTATGAAATATCCTCACCATCCAGATTTCCATGCTCGCAGTCCACCAAGACCCAATCAACGCCGGATCGAGCCAGGACCCGGGACACGTTCGCACCGGGAATCATCTGCCACGCCCCCATTGCCTTTCTACCCTCATTGAGCGCCGTCCGCAGTCGATTGGACGCTTGCATGGTGGAGAGTTGCCTCGCTGCTCCCCTCAAACGCAGCGTGTTACCGGCTATGAAACTCGGCTTCAGTCGCAGAGCTGTTGATGTCCAGGCCTTCATGTTGGCTTTAGGCTTTTGTTTGATGGCGGGGGTTGATGACGCTTCCGGAACTAAGTGTTAAATCCGCCGAGACACGTATGCGGCAGCAGAATGTTAAATGACTTGGAAGTTTCAAATCTCAAATTCTCGTACATAGCCGTGATAACGTTGGCTTGGAGATGCTATAAATACCTAGATCTCCGGCTCCCGAGCGTGGGGGTTGACGGCCGACTCCCACTGTGGGGTAGATCAGCCGACCGACACGGGCAGCAAACGTGCATTTCGGCTTAGAATGCCGGGGGACTCATGTCATAGGGCGTCGATGACTTGGGGTATCTGGTTTTCAATTTGTATGCTGTAAACTTGCGTGTAGTGTCTAGTCGCCTGCTGCCAGAGAGACAGAAAGGGCACGGTTCCACAACAGCAGGCTCTATCTCCGTCATCCTCAGACCTCAATGGCATCTTGATGCTGCACCAACAACAGAGTGAACGCCCAGAGAGCCACGCTCTGCTTTCATTGCCATTCGAATATTATTATTTGGTGTCAGAGATCCATCATCAGCGTCTCTACTTGCCCTGCGCCGATAGCTCGATAGACTCTTTCACAGATAGCCAACAATTCGTCGAGAACAACTGTCAGTAGGGAGAATGGCTTTGGTCGCATCGGGAGTGGTCATGCCAAGCGGTTGACCAAGAGAAGCTTTAATCATTCTAGAGTTTGAGAATTCATTCATCGTCACGTTCAATATTAATCCTGGAGGCATCTGCGAACAGCGTTAGCAATGGGACGAGCACCAAGGTCCAGGTCTTCCCATACCCCAGGTAATCCTCCTTGATGCTGCCAATAGCCCACATCTCTCCGACCTCGGTCCTGGTACCAATGATTTTTACACGAACGTGAGTGTCAGGCTCAATGACGGTGTCCTCGTTGTTGGTAAATTGCGGCGGCGTCGCATTTGGGTCCCATTTTATGTCACTGGGAATCAACTGCCATGGTGGTTAGCCTGGGCCTCGACATGGCTCCAAAACCAACATACATGTGCCGACACGAACAGCCGCAGCGGTCCCGCCCGGGCAAAGAAGCCTTGCGGGTTAATAGAGTATACGACAGCATCGACCTGGGTCGTGTCAGACTCCTAGATCACCACAAGCCGACAGCTGCCGCCTTACCGTTTCGCCCTTAAACGGGCGCCACACAACAGCGCGATAGCCCACTGTGAACTCAGCAAGCCCATTGCCGGGTAGAATGCGGCCCTCGGAGATGTCGAAGGTGTCCATAATGGAGATGATAAAGTAGCTCCCAGCGCATGTGCCCTCAACATCTGTGAGAAGCTTGTGCGTTACCAGGTCGTGCATGTTGCGACCAAAGAAAGAAGGGTGCAGAGTAACCCTACGTTCCAAATTATAGAGAAAAAACATGATGACGACGGGTAGAAGCGAAATTGATGATGGAACGAGACGGTCGTCGTGTTATACGCCGGAGAAGATCTGCGCAAAGGCCGTAATGATCGAGGATCGAGATGGAAACAGATCAGGATATCGGTACCGCGCGGGATCTATCTGCGCGCTATCTCTGAGCAGAGTTATACAATCGTCCGAGAGAAGCGACGCGCGCCCGTGGAATTCGGAAGAAGACGACAAACGGCGAGAGTTGAAGACGCGCCGCTATGGTACGTGTCGCTTGCGGAAGGAAGAAGAAGGCGGAAGAAAAAGAATACAAAGCAGGACTCGCGCCGTCGAGTCAAGGCAAAGTCGTTAGCCTAATCGACACGAGCGCAGCGTGGCCAAGTAATCGGTTGGCGGAAGGATGGTGATGGAGAAGTTTGAACAATCGACGAGGCTGAGCAGGTCCAGGCACGGCAGAAGTTCTTTGTCCAGTCAGAGGCCAGATCTTTGGCCACGCTCCACCAGCCACAAGTGTGGCTTGACACGAGCGTGGCGCTCGCCCGCTTAGCGTGCACCACAACGGGAAGGAGTGCAGGTGCGGCAATAGCCCGACCGCTCCACCCAAGGAAGGTTCTTGGAATCTCGGTGCGAGGACGTCGAAATGCGAAGGCCCGTCGCGTCGTCTACAACACGAACAGGGGTTGGTTGAGAGGAGCCGTTCACGTCAGGCAATACGAGTCGAAGAAAGAACAAGCCCCTAAAACCGACCATTCAGTTGCTGCAGTCATCCGGCATTTGGAATAAGCAGGACGGACCACTTGTTCTGTTACATCAATCAGGAGAATGAAGAATGAAAATCACTATCACTTGGCTGCCAATCAACACGACGAGTCGCTCGTCGCTTGTCGCTTGTGGAGGCCTCGACGTCTTCGCACCCGGCCCTTCTAGTCCCGGAATTGTGGTACGATGGGCAGCAAGCGATGCTCCCCTAAACCTTCTCTCCCGTAAAGAACCAAAACCTGGGGAATACAGGTCGGCAAGGGAGCGTCCAGCCAGTAGGCACAATTCCAGAGCTCCTTGGCACCTTACTTTTAGTGCTAAAAGAAGGGTCTTATCTGTTCCAGTTGGGAGAATGGGCACACGACCCAGAAGGAAGGACCGTCCTGTCGAGGACAAGGGAGGAAGGAGGTTGATCCGAGGCACGGACTGCGCCCCACCCCGGAAGGTGCGGTGCGGCGCTGCAAGTCTGGGAAGTAACCTGGAACTGTCCACTGCCAGTGGGCACAGAAAAAGCACATGAACAACGCATCACTGAGAGAAAGTGACGGGACCTTCACACCCTCACCCTTCCAATCCCTCTCCTCTTTTTGGCTTCTTTGCCCATTCGCTTCAGCTCACTCTTTTTGCTACTCGCGCCACTTCACGGAGAAACGGACGCGCCTAACAGATAACGCAACCTCGTCCACCAAGCCTCGGCTCCTTCTGAAAGGGGATCTTTTGACTTGTATTCACCTGCCCGGGTATCTATCTAATCATCTTGTGACGATATAAACATCGCATCATCGACATCGTCCTCCCCTCCGCCTTGACCCGCCCCAGATTTTTCTAGTACCGTCCTTTGACTACCGTCTGTCTTGAAGGTCCACAAGCACAGCCTCTCGAGACATCAAGGATTGTCCTGTACAACTCACGGACCACGTCGACTTTATTATCTGCACAGTTGTTGCTGCTTGTTATTTTCCACTTGTGTCTCTCTTTCCAGTTCGCAACAACTACCACTGTCACTATCACTATCGTCTTTGCCAAGCCCACCGCCCGCCATGTCTTTAGACCTCGAACGGCAATTGACCTTTGTAAGTCTCTCATCTATGTATCTATTTCTTTCATCAACTTACTTCAGGACTTGATCAAGTCTATCTTTCTCACCATAGATCCCTGCTAACGATGCTTCAGTATGGTGCTTACCACCATAACTCGATCAACGTCGCCATTCACATGATTTGTGTCCCTCTCATCCTTTTCTCAGCTTTCTGCATGGTATGGCTTGTCCCCTGAACTCCCCAACCCTTTTGGGTGCTCAAGACCGTATCGCTATGGTTCACCAATCATTTTTCAAGAAGCTATGCTTACTTACAGCTACTTGCAGGCCACATACACCGGCACTCTCATCCCCACACCATCTTGGCTCACCCTCCCTTATCTCGACCTCAACCTTGGTACCATTGCCGCCAGCCTCTATTCTCTACTTTACTTGCTTCTCGAGCCTTTCGCTGGTTTCCTTCTGGCCTCTCTTTGCATGGGCGGTGTCGCTTTTGGCAACTACCTGCGGCAGCAAAATCCTGACACCACGTTTCAGGGCGCCTTGGCCTTGCAGGTGGTCTGCTGGCTCTTTCAGTTCATCGGCCATTTTAAATTCGAGGGGCGCGCTCCCGCGCTGCTCGACAATATTATCCAGGCTCTCTTCCTTGCCCCCATGTTCGTGTGGCTTAAGTTGCTCTTCATGCTGGGGTACCGATCCGAGCTACAGGCTCGTGTCAACAAGAAGGTCCAGATCGAGATTGAGAAGTTCATGGCCAAGTCCAAGAACGGAAAAGCCCAATAAAGCCTATGTCTCAACCTGACTTGAATCGTCATCGTCCTTGAACGCCCAGCCTTGGCAGGTGTCAAAACTCGCAAGGAGTTGATACAAGTCATCGATTGTCGAGATAGTTCCTATCCGGACAGGGCCTCAAAACTATGTGATCGGGATACGATCAATGAGACACGCACCATTTGGTGTCATGTCTACTTACTACGTATGGCTGGAAAAGTAAACAGTCAGTCTTTAAGCCACCACCATTGGTGGCTTGGTGGTGACCTTACCCCCATGATCTGCTTGCGCGCGTCGTTTTACTATAGTAGCTGTCGTTTGCTTACACGACCGTTAGGTTGCCTTGAGATTCATATCAAATTCAGCATGCACAAGGGAGGGAATCTGTACAACGAACTGGGGTCATGCTGGAGACCTTGAATATCACCTGGAGTGTACGGAGTTTCCTTTCACAATCGAGTTAGCATTTAAGAAAACATCGTCTATTCCCTCTATTCACGTCAACTATCCATTCGTTCTTTTTGCCGGGCCAGCCGACTTGCCTTGACTTATATCCCTCAACTCCAGGCCTTGACTTACTTTCATACAGGATCCTCCTTGTTTCGAAGACTATTTAAAGGTTATTTATTATGCTATTACTATCTCTAATGATGCCGCCTCGCTCGGTGAAAGCCCTATTGCGCCAAGCAATATTTCTGTCAAGTTGCCCATAGAAGCATCAAGTCAGCACGGGGGGGGCATGAAGCAAGTCACGGCGCTAGGAGCATCCGAGCTCGAGAGCTTCTGCTGGCGCCGGGTCCGATCTCGGCCATGAGATTCCTATCGAACTCACCGAATCCTTGGGAAGCCGAGTGCGGTTCGTTCTCCATGCTGTTTCTAGCATCAGCACGGTACCATGCTTCCTTGACCGCTTCTGCAAGAGCCTTGCCAGCCGGCGCTTGAGGTTGCTGATGTCCAGCCTGGTTACGTATCCGCTGTACGATGCACCCACGAGGGCTCCGACGTAGCTTTGGACGTGATATGCGTTGGTTTGGTCTCTCTCGAGATGTCTGTAAGTTGACAGGGCGCGGCCGGCGTTGATTCGGCCGGTCTCTTGCTGTCTGCATTAGAGGAGGCTCCACCGCCGACGACCCTATACAACTCCAACTCTGCTTTCGCGCCTGCCTCTCCCTCGGAACATCCTAGGTTCGCTGGGGGACGGAGGAGCGCCGCAATGGAGCACCGGAGTTGTACTTTGTTCGCAGAGGCCATTGGTCGACCGGCTTCGCACTACAGCTGTTGCAGGCTCTGTTAAGACGCTGCATCTCCGGATGAAACTTGTTGCACGCCTGAGCAGAACGGAAGAAGTTCCGGATTGCACTAAACCAATTTTCATGCCGGGACTCGACGTTGATACATGGAACGCGGATGCGTTCCATGTGGCGACAATGGTAGATACACATTTGGTGACACATTTTAAGAATGCGGCCAAGCTGTGGTTGTCGTAGCGGTTGTGTTGTTTTAGCCCTCGTTTTAGGGTCAGACAGGGTAACAATGATGATAACGAGATGTGATAGCGTGGTTTGTTGACATTGTTGTTCGTGATGTGTGGAGAGGGTGCTTGGGCGGACGTTTGAGCTTGGATCACGGGTATTTATATGTTTCCAAAGCATGATTGTTCTTTGCATGTTATCAAACAGTCAGCCATTGTCTATGGAACATCCAAGTGCATTGCTAAGCAAGAGATTGCACAGACAAAGGGATAGTATTAAAATGGTCTGCTAACACAGTGAGGACAAGGAATCACGCTCGGTCAAAGAATGATATACCGCTAGACAAACTCAGACCAACGCAGGGACACTGGGTGAAGCTAGAAATCGACAAGTTTGTTGCAATAGAAAATTAGGTAGAAATGACTAACTTGGGAAAATGTTGTACCTAGATATCAATGACAATGTAAAGATGGCAGAGTCTCCAAATTGTTTCTCTCTGGGCCTTTTAAAAGGCCTCGGTAGGTTCTTATTAACGCCCTCCATATCAAGCATCCCGGCAGAAATGTCGTCGATGAGCTTTCTCAATCACCAGCACCGTCTAATAGTTTCAGTCAGC
This sequence comes from Fusarium setosum, assembly GCA_013623625.1. Classification (NCBI taxonomy): domain Eukaryota; kingdom Fungi; phylum Ascomycota; class Sordariomycetes; order Hypocreales; family Nectriaceae; genus Fusarium; species Fusarium setosum. Next base: position 11,214 of record JABFFE010002172.1, read on the forward strand.
ATCACCGTTGTCATTATCATCCCAGTCTCAAAGGCTTACTTACCCTCGTGTGAGGCTTCTGGCTCTCGCCATCGTCGGCAACGTCCTAGAACCCACCGATCCCACCATCAATGACACCATCGCCAAGAGGTCCATCCTCTTCAGCACTACCACCAACGATACCATCCAGCTGTCCCTTCGAGAGGTCATCTTCCAGTCCTCCAGCAGGACCGTCCAGGTCGTTGATATCAGCCGAAGGACCAAACGGGTTATCGGCCAAGGAACCCTCGGGTTGGTCGCCGTCAGGCACCTGACGCTTGTCCTTCTTCTTGTTCTTGTCGGTGTCTTTGCCCTTGCCCCCGTCCCCATGATCTTTGCCTTTCTTGTTGGCCCGGTGTTTCTCAAGAAGTTTCCTAAGGTGCTGCATGATGCTAGACGCGCGATCGCGGGTATGCAGTCCATCATCGAGCTCGTCACTGCGTCTTCTGGAGTCTCCAAATCCACCGCCATGGAGACGGTCGAGGAGGGCCGCCAGTACTTCATCGGAGGTTGACAACTGGCGTTTGGACAGCTCCTCTCCATCACGTTTCAGAGGCCAAAGAGCAGCGAGTTCCTCAAGTGGGTCCTCGATATTCGGATCCTGGCGCTTCTGCTTTTTTGAATCGCTACAGGCGTCGCCATCCTTTTTCTCGCCGGGAGCGCTTGTCCCGCCAGTGAGAGGGCCGAAGCCACCAGGGCTACCGGCCGTACCACCTGGACCCAAAGGGCCACCATCGGCAGGACCTTGGCTGGAACGGCCAAGGTCGCCGATGGAAAAGGGGTCAAAAAGGGCCGCGTCTCGCTGAGCCAGCTTCTTGGGTTGTTCAGCCCGTCTACGGAGAAGACCAAGAATGCCAAGACCCAGAAGGCCGCCCTTGCTCTTAGCACCGCCCGCACTGCCGGTGAGGGAGCCGGCATCTTCACGAGGGGAGAGGGCAGAGTAGGTTGATTTTATGGGGGCAGCAATGGTGCTGCTGAGGAGCAATGTGAGCACGACGAGTGTGGACTTCATATTGAAGAATAGAAATTGGAGTGAAGGAAGGGAGAAGAGTTTGACGATTATTGAAGCTGTAGCAGTGAGAGTAGAGAGTGTAGTAGCAGGAATGAATGAGGAACGATGGATGATGAGGTTGGGATGAGATGGGAGAGGCTTATCGCCATCTTATACTTGCAAACCTCGACTCTTCTCCCTATGTGAGCGATCAGCAGTTCCAATGGCTTGTCTCGGGGTGTGCTCGGGCCATCATCCATTGAAGCCTTGATGGGAAATTTGAGCCCGATCAAGAGCGACCAAGATCGTGGTTTGCGACAGTTCGACCAGTGGTGACAAGGACAGGTTCGTGAGACGGAATCTCAGGGCGGTCGATCACATAGGATAAGAACGAACGGAGACGAAATGGCAGTTGTGGTGAACATGATACGGTTGACTTACCAATTTAAAACAATGTAATACTAACGTCAAACAATTGACTACCATTTGGTCATGTTGCTTTTGATGTAGAGGCGGCAGGTCGGGCATAGTGAAGCAAGTCTCGGTGGTTCTCTCTCTCGTGAGGTGCAAGTTTACTTGCGACAGCGGTTTGTTGTCGGCCAGTTCCTAGACGATCCCGTCAATCACGGCAGACGTTGTGATGGGCAGTTTGTGGCTGGAACGCGGCAGAAGTGTCCCCCGCAGGTGACATCGAACCCGAGACTAGGTATTGTATGCCCTTAGGCCAAGCAAGTCTAGGCTTGTGCTGATTTATGAAGAAATTAGGCTGCATAGTAGATGAGGCTTTGAAGGTTCTTATGATGGTTTTTTTTATAAGCCCAGTCTGAGTAATAAGCCTCATTGCGAACTACTGTGGTGCAGTGCCCGTCTCAGGTTTCCATTTCATCATTCACCGGGACGCTTCCCGATGGCCCTGGCTGGCTCTGAGTCTGAAGCTGCAATATCGGCGGGGCGAGTGATTGGCCAATGATGGGCAAGAATATCGATTGACCAATGGCGTATAAGTAAATTGTGTCGACTTGTAGGGTAGCCCCGGCCACGTTAGTCGCCCAACTTCTCTGCGTTATTGCTCAGAAGCAGCCATGTCACATATTGAGCTTATGGTCTTGCAGCGGGGGCTAAATTCGAGCTTTTAATGTTTCCTTGGGGTGTACCAGGCGAACTACTCTGTAAGAGGCTATCAATTCACTCAAGTCTTGGCGGTGCCAGAGGTTGAACCACGACCGTTCAAGAGCCTGGTCAGTTGAGTGACTCAATTGACATTCCTCGAGGCGGAATCCGGTGTGAGAAGTATGAGTCTTCAATATGGATGCAATTTTGATCGTTAGGCTTGTATCGGACCCTCGCCCGGAGTTCTTTCGGGTTCTCTATTGAGTCTTGTTTAGTCAGTTTAAGCTTGAGGTTGTCCACAATACGAACCACATAGCAGTTCGAGATCAACACTCCCATTCACACCGCATATCCGCCAAATATCATTTCCACATCGCCATGTTCATAAATAGCCCATCCTTTCAACATTGAAAGTGAAGAAATACCCCCTCCGATGTTGCCCACGCTCGGATGACTCAAAGGGCCTCTTGCAGGGTTTCGGGCGATTAGAGGTCCGAGTAGCGGCGGAGCTGGCG
>JABFFE010002174.1:0-12930 GCA_013623625.1 Fusarium setosum
TGATTAATTCAACATACGACTAGCGGGCGATAGCCATCCGGGTGAATATGATGTGGTCAGGCCCCTTAATAACTTATCCATACATTTGACAATCACAACTAGTACCCAGTAAGAGGCGACCCAGAAAAAGCAACGCTTCTGAATTGGTAAGAAAACAAGAACGGCTAGTCGTATGTTGAATTAATCAGTCATTTCATTGTTCGTATCATGCATGTCGTACCAAATCAAACATTCTATCTGCCCAGAGCTGATCGCTTTCCGTACCACGCACTCCAAGATTGCCCTGTGTCTAAACGACTCCCCTTTTGCCCAATGTATCCTGGGTATTACCGTACACAGCCCTTGAATCAAATTACAAACGCACATGGGATAGAAGCTCCTATGCTGGAAAGAAATCGCATTTTAAACGGAGCGGCTCCTGGACTCGGTCTCCTAGACACGGTTTTCCGGGAACCTATTTTCCGGGAATCGGTTTTCTAGACGATCTGACTCGTCCATCCGCTGTAACTCGACATCCTGGAAGTTCTGACTAGGACGACCTTCGATATCGTGCTCGTCGTGGTGGTGTGCGTTTCGCTGTGCCAGAGCGGACACCATGGGCGGATATGATGTATCTGCTGATACCCCTACGCTATGGTGTTGGCTATGTGTAGCCAGCTCCTCATCCGTTCCAGCGTATCCCAGACGGCCAACACCAGCCCAAAAGGCGCGCTCATCGCTACGAGGGCCCCAAGCCCAACCAGCACCGGCGCGGATAGGAAGATGGTAGTAGCGGAAGGCAAAGATGGAGGCAATAAGGCCGATTAGGTAGCCAAAGAGGATATCGAAGCCATGGTGGCGGCGATCGTGCCAGCGGGAACCAGCGATGAAGATGGAAAGGCCGAAGGGGAGGAGGCCCAGAGCAAGGAGGTAGATCGGGGGAGCGGCGGCTTGGCGGCGGAGGGATTGGACCTTGGCGTTGTGCTGACCAGCGTTCTCACCGAAAGGCAGCATCTTCGTGGGCGAGGATGCGGATCGTTCGTCAAAGCCCCTGGTGCGGGTGGGCTCGTAGGGATCGACTTCAGGGCGAAGGCGGGAAGGAAAGGCGGCGTGAGTAGCAGCTCCTGTAGCCCCTGCCGCTGCAGCCGCCGAGGGCATAACGAAGGGGACAGTGACGGCGAACTTGCTGGCGATGAAGAGAGAGGCGTAGATTAAGCCGCCGGAGGCGGTGGACGAGTGGCCGCTTGGGTAGGAGCGGAAGCCGTCGTCGATCTTGTAGGCGTCCTTCTGCTGACAGATAGTGGCAGCAACGAGCTGACCGGTCATGGTGCCCCAGCTGTAGCCACCAACAATATGCTTCTTGACGTTGTCCCAATCGGGTTCGCAGCGGCTTAGAAGATCGGGCCGGGGCTTGCCAAAGAGATTCTTCATGGAGCTTGTAAAGAACCATGATAGGGAGAGGGAGAGCACGAGGCCCAGCAAGCCAACATGGAGCTCCCAGAGCTTGCGCTGCCAGATGAGCTTCTTGGGCGTACCCTTGGGCACCGTCGGTCCGGGGACGAAGATTAAAGAGATGACAGCGACGATGACGACGGGGATACCAATGGCGAGGGTGAAGAGGAGGTAGGCAGGAACGAGTTCGTGTTCCGCAAAAGGGTAGCTATAGCAGAAGATTGAAAGGGTCAGCCTGGGGAAACCTGTGCGAGCTTGACATGCGACTTACGAGATATTGGGGTCAACAAGAGAGAATGGTCGCTTGGCGGGCGGGACGCGGTCCAGGACGCCGCCGACGCCAACAAAGATGATACATACTAGCCAGTCGAAGAAGTAGGAGAAGATGAGTCGAAACGGGAGGCGACGACCTCCCAACCCGCGCGACATGGTTCCTATACCCGAATCCGCCATCTTGTAGTACGAGTGCATGATCGGAGGAGAAGGGAAGAAGAAGGTGGGAAGGTCGAGGTTATTTGAAGCTTGGACTTCTGCTGTCGCGTTTTCGCTTTACAACGTCTTGGCCCTCTTTCTCTTTCGTCACACTACTACAGACTCCCCGTCCTGTCGGTCTCCTCGGGCAATTTCAAACGGGGAGGGGGCAGACGATAGAGTCGGGGGGTGTGCGAGGGAGTTGCGTCTGGAGCGGGTACCGAGGCCGCGGCGGCCGATCTAGATTTTCGCTTGATGAATTGTAGGAGAGGCTATCGTCCTCTTTGTCTTCTTCGGTTGTTACGCGGGAGCCAGTCGGTGGAGGGAAACGGGAGTCGAAAGATGGGGCTGCGCTGAGCTGTGGGATCCCCAAGTAACTGGTGCAAGTGTGCAGGTCGGTGGTTACGTGGACTCGGCCGGGGGGTGTGTGGGTGTCAGACAGCGGCAGTCAGGGTACACACTGGCCAAGAAAGGAAGGAGGACCAGTGTGGGCACAGCGTGTTCGGTTTAATGCAGCAATGCGACTTTTCTTTCAGCGGCAATTCCTTTGCTTCAAATCCCTTTCATGCTCCTTTTATGGTTCTTATGTTTTTTTTCGTTTGAGCATGCGCGCGCTTGCATCAAGGGACCCCCAAAGTGCCGATGACGCCCGTGTGGGGCACAAGCAGAAGGCTATGAGTGGCGTAAAAAGTGGCTTTATTGGGGAATTGATCGTGTGGTGCAGCCCCTGTTGCACACCCTCCAAAATGGGATCGGCTGTCAATGCTATTTTTTGCTCAAGTAGCCTAACTGACTAGGCCCTGGCTAGCACGTGCCCGTCTCGCCAGCCTGAGCGTTGCAGCAGTTGAGGTGACCAGTGCCCGACCAGCGAGCAACTCGTTTGACGGTCTGGGGCATTGCTTTGGAAGTTTTACTAACTTATTACTACTGTACCGCGCATGGGTGAGATGTCTCAGCGCTAAGAACATGGCGGTTTGGAGTGCCTTAGTTCGCCACATCTGCAGCGCTACGTTTCTCCAGGATGAGTAAAACCGACATCGAAAACAAGCTTTGAAGACACAGAAACCTCAACTGTGACGTGATGTGTCTGCATCTCAAATAATTAATCATCTTCAACTTCAATCATGAGAGATAAACACAGAGCGCCTAGAGTTGACTCGGGCTGGGTACAGCCAGTCCTAGGGCTCAAGTTAGCGGCAAGGACCCTGGGACGTGAATGTCTCTTGATGCCTGAAAGAGGAAATTCCGCATCCCAAGTTGTCGCATGGTTGTTGAAAGAGGAAACGCACCTTTTCAAAGGGGTATGTTTGGCATGCTTTGGTGTAGTACCTTCAATTAAGTTGGTTGGTAAGTTAGTGGTAAGTTGGTAGTACGTACTCTTCATCTCGGCACATTACTTTTCATCCAATCAGAACTGCAAATAAAACAATAACCTTAAATTTCCTTGCCTTGTACTACCTACCCCACTAATAAGTGCGCCAGCAACAGCGTTCAACACGGCAGAGCAAATCACGAGGCACTCATGATTCCAATTTGATGGTCTCAGCCCTTTGCCTCGTCTGCGCCACGGTACATGCAACCGCCGTTGTCAGCCTTCTCTTGCCCAAAGCGTCGTTCGTGCTGTCTCTGCTCAGGTCATCAGGGGTCATCGATCTACTGCTGCGGAGAGATAATAAGCATGACGCGGCCTTGCGAGGCTGTGCAGGCGAAGCAGTTTTAATTGCTAATACGGACTACGAGCAGGCCTCTCTTTGTCCGCAGAGTTGACAAGCGCCCAGACGGCAAAGCGGAAGACTGGCCAAGGTCCATTAGTGGCATCTGCTTTCTTATTCGCCCCTTTATGAAATCTATCGCATGGCAGTTGATATGGGTGAGCTGATGGACTTCTATACATCAGGGTCCAGAGCCAGAATTTTGATGTGTGTTTTAAAGAAGCGACTCTCAGCCAATCCATCCTCCTCGTGCTTGCTGCATGATGCTGCTTTGTGTTGCTTTACCACTGAAACGTTGTACTGTAACCTGGGTGAAAGGGTCTTTGTCCTGCCAGGGGCCGAGCTGCTCTTCTGACCTCGCTAGGGTACAACGGCTGTGCCAAGAGGCATATTGTCCCATTATATATTATCTCGGTAGGGTCTCGACTCTCACTGGCACTCGCTGTTTGTTACTTGGTCGTTCATCCGCAGTTGTCTCGTCGCTTTGGATTGAACAAGTCTGAATCTGCCGTTGGACAAGCACAGCCTTGAATCGTGACTCGAGACAGATGAGCTGACTCCTTTCAGGCACAAATGTAGTTAGACCACTGGGGGCTCAGCTTACACGAGCCAAAGGCGACACCTGATGGAGAACCAACATATGAAATGGAGAGATCTCGCGCCGTCTGATTCAAGCGCACACCGCGCCCTCATCTATAATGTCACATATGGTACAATGCAGCGTCATAATATACAATGCACTGGCGCACCCACAACTCTGCATGTGCTCTGCCTCCTCTTGGGCAGCTTATCCCTCGCATATCTTTCGTCTCCCCGTTTACACTCAGTTGGCCTTGTCGCGGCGCTTGCCGTGGTTTCGAGGACGAGGCACCACAACCCACTTGTTGATGTTGTGCTTGCGTCGGGTCTTGTAGCCGCTCTTGGTCTAAAGGGAGATGTTAGCAATGCTCTGGATATCTCATAGACAGCAGGCCATCTTACAGGTACACCCCAAGGGCTGACAGGATGACGGTTACCCTTGGATTTACCTCTACCACCTCCGTGAGGATGGTCGACTGGATGTCATGTTAGCGTTCATGTCATACTTGGTGATATAGAACTGCCATACCCTTGTTCATGGCCACACCTCGGACCGTAGGTCGAATGTTGAGCCATCGGCTTCGTCCAGCCTTGCCCAACTGTCGGTAGTGGTGGTGAATGTTGCTGGCCACGCCGATGGTCGCGCAGGCGTCTTTGCTGACCCGTCGCACCTCACCACTTTGCAGCCGCACCTCGACATACTTGCCCGTCATCACCCTGGTTCCATCATCCTTGGTCTCCTCGTTCTTGTTGACAACGACGGCCGACGTTCCAGCACTGCGGCAGAAGACAGCACCTCGCTTGGCAGCTGAGCCCAAGGCAAACACAGTGGTACCGACGGGAATCATGTGCATGGGCAGACAGTTGCCGCGGAAAGCAGTCTTGGCTGCCAGAATACCAGGATCGATGATACCACCCATGCTGTCGAGGAGATCCTGAGGAATGCCAGCGCGATAGCTGTGAACAATGTCTCCGGACCTCAGGCCCTCAGCAGCCAAGATATAGGTATGGCGACCAGTGGCCTGCTCAGTCACGAGGGCAATGTGCGCACTTCGTCCGGGGTCATACTCGATACGCTCCACCAAATGAGGTCCTGGCCGGTTGCGGATGAAATCGACCGTTCTTATCCTCCTCTTTGCACCACCGCCGCGATGCCGTACAGTAATTCTTCCTGATACGTTTCGGCCACCTTTGGACTGACCCTTTTTGGGGAAAGTCAATGGAAGAAAAGGGCGCCCTTTCCAAAGATGATCGTTGATCGGCCGCTTCAAATGTCTCACACCGGGTGTTCGAGGCTTGTAGGTCCGCAGAATTGCGGTTTGACCGCTAGGTTTCTCGGGAGAGGTAGTAGCCGCATCGCCTGAGCCAGTGGGGGTACTGTCGAGAGATGCCCTAATAGTCGCATAAGTTCGAGGCATAGATCGATTCACAGCCAGGCGTAGGGCGCTCTGCCGCACCGCGGCGAAATGGAGGCCGGATTGGAGCATCTTCCGTCTCCTTTGATTCGAATATTAGAAAAACCCTAATAATACCACCGCATTGACGTCGGCCCGCCTGGATTCGCTCGTCGAGAAAAAGGAGCTCTACTTGCAACAAGGGAGCTCTTCCGGGTCGAGGCCGGGTGCATTGGCTGGCGAAAAGCTTTCCTGCACACCCAATGACCCTCGGAGCACCGCTGAGATGAGTTTTGAGGAGCTCAGGATCGTCGAGGGCGCTGGCAAATCGACGCTCAGCAGTAACGGCTGATATCCTATCCTCGGCCGTGGATGCTTCAGACATCGAAATTTCTTCGGACAATGAATAACTTTGTGCCGGACCGAGTCCAAGAACCTGCACCGCCATAGTTGGAAGCGCGTTCGTGGCGCAGGAACTGTGGCTCGTGGCGTTTTTCGAATGCAAGAGGCTGGGCCAATTGCAGAAACAGCAGCAAGTCCGTTCCACTCGTTGCCCGGCGGTTGCCACTGTTGTGACGGCCCGAGCCCCACTTCAGACTCCGGAAGCAGGTACGTAGCTTTTTCCCTGTCGCGCCTGCGCGTTTGAGAGTCGATTCTTCCCGCCCCTCCAAAAAGAGATCAAAACCCGACTGGCATCGTTCAAAGCCTGGCAACTCTCTTCTGCAGCTTTGTCGAACCTGTCCATCCATTTCTGTCTCGATACCCTTCCTTCATACTTGTCCGTCTCGCTTGTATCCGAGCTCTTTGTCTCCTCCTTCCTGTCTGCTATCTACATTCCTCTTTTTCTGCTGCATCCTCCAGCCCTAAACCATCCTTTCGTCTGCACCTCCCGTCGTGCATCAGCAATCAATTCCTCGAAACGCGCGAGGAGCCTAGTCCACTATACCTTGGCCGACAGCCAATCCTTTGCAGCCGGGTGGGACATCACGCCGGAAACCCTGACGTACCTACCTCAGCAACCGACCTTGCCGTCTTCGCGCTCAAGTCGCGCCCCCCAAAGGTACGTACCTAGCCGCGACTGATCCACCCTGGGCTCAATGTCCTCCGCTTCTCAAAACACTCACGACCATCACTGCTCTTCAACATAAACACCTCCCCTCCGCCTGGTGCTTCCCATTGCCCTCATCCTCTCACATCTTCTTCACTTCCATCCTCAGACAATCTTGTCTTCAGGGCCGGGCCATCCTCATCTAACACCTCCATCAGTCCTCACACGATATATCTCGAGTCACAACATTCCTTTCGCCGTGTTGTGTCGGCCATTCATCTAGCTTGACCCAAAGGTTAGTACCCGAATTCCTTTTCTGATTCGACTGTCTCAGCAACTGGACGCCTACTTCCCTATTTCCTGGCGTGAATTCAGCCATCTTTTCTTTCATATCCTCTGTTGGACGCGTCGACTGACAGCTGTGTATTAGCACCGCCTCTGGTAACATCCAATCAGTCAACAACCACTAACTACACAGTCAAGATGCCTCCGGTAAGTCGATGAAAACGCGACAAGGGGCCCTAGCCTCTTCCTCAATTAATCTATTCTAACATCTTCAGCAGGGTCGTCCTGCTCGTACGCGCCTTGCCGCCAACGAGAACGACGAGAACAGTGGTACGACGCGTCTTACACGAGCCCAAGCTGCCGCTCTCAAGGTCGACGAGCTAGCCATGCCCTCCAAGGCTGCCCTCCAAACGAAAAAGTCAACAGTCAACGGTACCGGCCCCGTTAACACGCGGAAACGCGCTGCACTGGGCGATGTCAGCAATGTCGGAAAGGCTGATGGTGTCGGTGGAAAGAAGGCCAAGGGACTGGTCTCCAAGGCTGCTCAGCCTACTGGCATCGAGAAGAAGACCTCGCGATCTACCCGGGGTGCACTCAACCCCAAGGTTGCCAACACCAAGAACCCGCGGTCAGGGCATGGTGGTATTGAGAAGCCCGTCGACAAGCGCAAGGGAACAACATCCACAAAGCACAAGGAAGATGACGACGAGAACGTGAACGAGCGGCCGAGCAAGCAACTTCGAGCCAATGACCGATCAGCCACACCTGAGGATGTTGTGCCTGAGCCTTTGATCGTGAAGCCCATGTCCGAGGCTGAGCCCGATGTCAAAGAAGGACCCATCTACCCTCCTGGAGTCAAGGACCTGGACAGCGAGGATCTTGAGGACCCTCTCATGGTTGCCGAGTATGCCAACGAGATCTTTGAGTACCTCCGGGATCTCGAGTGCAAGTCGATCCCCAACCCTCAGTACATGTCCCACCAGGACGATCTCGAATGGAAGACGCGTGGTATCTTGGTCGACTGGCTCATCGAGGTCCACACCCGCTTCCACCTCCTGCCTGAGACTCTCTTCCTTGCTGTCAACATCATTGACCGCTTCCTGTCCGAGAAGGTTGTCCAGCTCGACCGTCTCCAGCTCGTTGGTATCACTGCCATGTTCATTGCCTCCAAGTACGAGGAGGTCCTTTCCCCTCACGTCGAGAACTTCAAGCGTATCGCCGATGATGGCTTCAGCGAGGCCGAAATCCTGAGTGCCGAGCGATTCGTCCTCAGCACACTCAACTACGATCTCAGCTATCCCAACCCTATGAACTTTCTTCGCCGGGTTTCGAAGGCGGACAACTATGACATCCAGTCTCGCACCATCGGCAAGTACTTGATGGAGATTAGCCTCCTTGATCACCGCTTCATGGCCTACCGGCCAAGCCACGTTGCCGCTGGCGCCATGTATTTGGCGCGACTGATGCTCGACCGTGGTGAATGGGTATGTAAACAAAGACTAGGTCTAGAGACAAACATGTGAAGCTAACCCTTCTCCAGGACGAGACACTCTCCTACTATGCCGGCTACACAGAGGACGAGATTGACCCTGTCGTCCATCTTATGGTTGACTACCTTGCTCGTCCTGTTGTGCACGAGGCCTTCTTCAAGAAGTACGCTAGCAAGAAGTTCTTGAAGGGTATGTCTTCCTCTTGTGTCCGGCATCAACAGTCCAGCTGACAAGGTCCTATAGCCTCTATCCTCGCTCGCCAGTGGGCCAAGAAGAACGCCGCTCACTTTGGCATCACCGACATTGAGCTGGCTCTTGATCAAATATCATGAACGTCTTGAATATCCGCAACTTCGATGGCCCCTCTCCTTCGATACCCTGAAAGGTCAGGATACCCGGTTTGCGGTTGGGTTGAGTTGCATGCACACCACCGCCTTATGACGTTAATAGATCACCAACGCCCCTTTGGTAACCCTCTCGGGCCATCATGATACCTCGACACCACCTGTTGATAATGGGGCGAGACTGCTTTGAAGAGCACTTGCCGCCTGTCTGGATTCATATTCTCGCTGTCTGACATATGGACAGCCTTGCATTTTTTGCGATTGTCTGGTTATTGCACATTTTCCGAAGCATGCTATTCGTCCTCATACACGGCGCATGGAGTCACTGGCGAAGGAAGTTAAGGGCTTGGTTTGGCTGGTTGGAGTTGGCTGCGTAGGCGGCCCGTTCTTGGGGCGCCGGTCGGGGAGTAATGGAGGCTGTGTGCCGTCCGCCATGGGACTGTTGATGCAAGCTGCGCTCTGCATCTGGTGGTGTGATGAGAGATTCTAAATGGCTCAACTGTGGGATCTCGACGCGGCTCTCGTGCATTCTGGCCGTCGTCTTGAAAGGGCCTGTGATAGAAAATTGTACATATACCATGACCGGTTACGGCAGAGCCTAGGGAGGCTTGAATGAGATTTACAGTTCACGAACACTTTACTCGATCTCGATGAATGTTGGCGCGTACGGGAGCTTGGATACTGGTTTAGAGCGACGAGTTGTTGATACATGGAATCGAGTTGAGCCCGTTGCCGTAGGAGACGTTGAAATACACACATGGCGCGATACAAACATGACACGCTTCGATTTCCCGTTGTTGCCCAGGACCCGCTAAAAATCACCCTTTTTGGGGCCAGGCCTGTGTGCTCATCCGCCTGAAGACGCATTAGATGTGGCTTGTGCCTCAACACTACAACCACCATCCCGCATCAAGCTCCCAAGACAACTCCGAACGCAGTTTATGCGAGCATCCGTATCAATTTGCGAGGGAGATACAGTTCTGGCGAGTTAATCCAGGGCCGCCCACCGATTGCAAGCAGAGGCCAGGACCTCGAAGAAGAGTCAACTCCAAAGATCTCGCAGCTTCATCAGTGCTCTAAGATGGCACCTGTCCTTCGAGCCAGACAAAGCCTGTCCAAGGACAAGTTTTCCACCTACTTTGGCAACCTCAGGAGTCAGCCATACAATGACCCTAACAGCTCACGGGGAGCGAATGCTCATAGGTGTGTAGCCGGAGAAGTGGATCTGTTCCAGGTTTGCTCAGTGCGTAGGTATGCTGACCTTGATACTGCAGCTTGCGGTGCATCGCGTGGAATCCGCTCGGAACATTGGTGGCAACTGGATCATCGGAGAGGACACTGAGAGTATGTGAGTTAGTCCAGATTTTCTTGACTCCCTAGGTCAAGGCCAAAGACTAAACGGTGTAGGGAACCCTGAGAAACCTCACGTCAAGTTCTCGACAGAGCTTAAAGGCCACTCGGCATCTATCGAGAAGGTCGCATTCAACCCAACCAAGGATGCAGAGCTGTGCAGCGTGAGCAGCGATGGCGTGGTCAAGTTCTGGGACGTACGGACAAAGGCCTGCTTCAACGAGGTTAAAGGCCTCGGGGATGCATTCACACTTGTCTGGGCGCCTGATGGAAATACACTCCTCGTGGGGAACAAGGTCTGCACAGCACATCTCGATCAAACTATGCCGGATACTAATTCTGCGTCCAGGCCGATACCGTCTACGTCTTGTCGCCGACTCAAGCTACGCCCATCAGCTCCCACCAGCAGTCTGTGCAGACCAACCAGATCGCCTTCTGCTGGAGCGGCGAGAAGATCTTTGTGACCACGGCAGAAGGCCGTATCCGGGTCCTCTCGTATCCGGACTTTGAGCCTATTCTTCGAACTAGCTACGGAGATGAGTCTAGTGAATTTCAACTCAATGGACACACGTCGTCATGTTTGACGGCTGAGCTGCAGCCGACAGGACGCTATCTCGCAACGGGTGGCTCAGATTCCATCATTTCACTGTGGGACACGACGGACTGGATCTGCCAAAGAACGATTACGAGAATGGTTGGGCCAGTCAAGAGCCTAAGTATGATATCCTTCTACCCCTTGAACCCATCTTATCTCCGAGATGGCTATGTTTCTAACCAGTTGAACTCCAGGTTTTACATTTGACGGGAGTTTCGTTGTGGGAGGAAGTGATGAAGGTGAGAAGCCCTGACCAATGAGCATCAGCATAGAAGAAGACTTGTTAACGTTACATGCTTGATTCAGGATCTGGCCTCGAGATCTCACACGTCGAGACTGGGGAACATGTGCACACATTCAAGACGGCAGGGGCTTGCCCGGTCGTGGCTTGGGCGCCAACGCGGTATTGCCTTGCTTACAGCGATCTGGGAATTCTCCGGATTGTGGGTGTGGATGTTGATCGGAAATAAGATGATCTGGTAGATTGAGGTCGAAGCTGACCCAAGAATACCGGGGTGATGGTGGAGGTGGCCATGTCCAGCAACTCTTCGCCAATGGAAGCGTCATCATTATTGGAGGAAACATGTCGGCTTCGCGGAATGCCGGCTGTAGCTCACTTCAGGGTTACAAGGCCCGTCACAGGGCTGAGTTGAATGTTGTCCATGGGTGGCCAGCACTGGCACTCTCTAGTGTCAGACGGGCTAACAGGATACCGACCAGGGACATCCGGTGGTGAGGGATATGTGCATCGCCACCTTATAAGCGAGGTATACGAAAAAAACGAGTGGCTCTAGTTTGAGTTCAATTCAGCGAGGTCTCCTTCATTCCATGATAGTGATGTTCAGGTTCACAAGGAGCCCCTCCAACATATATGCGAGTGAGACGGTGAAGAGCGAGAGTTGCGAGCCAAGGTCAAGGTCAATGCTCAAGTCATGTAACCCGCGAGACATTGTGTGATGGACGGTTCTAAATTTGGAGGGCGGGCGACGCCTCAAACAAACACATTCCGCATCTTGCTCGCGAGCAAACTGTCATGCGGAAATTAATTCCTTGGTTTAAGATGCATTAGATCATCATGAAGCTATCGTCCAATGCCGTCTATCGATGAACGTGGTCTCTCCCAGGAGGTTTTACTCGAATCGGCAAGCTCGTTCAAGTTACCTGACCTGGACGAGGCAGTGCAAAATACATGGAGAATAATGTGTGGATGGATGTCACCGTCACGCTCGCTCTGGCAACCAGACATGGTTCTCATGATCATGCATCACATCACACATTCAGGTTGAGGCCAGTCCGAGGACACTTCACCGCAATTCTTGTCATTCCAAGTTCTTGGTCGATTGAGCAAAATAAACAAGAGAAATAATAATAATGCAAAGGCCTTTGTGTGGTGAAGCTTGTTTGTTATGGCCCCGAAGCTGCGGCCAGCCAAAGTTGACAACATTTCATCAACAACAAAAGAAGAATCATGGTGACAATAACAATTGACTACCTCGGCAACCAAAGAGTACAAATATCTTTGGCGTACCCCCCTTTTTTTTTCTCTTGTCTCTTGAAAATTACTCTTCACCTTGCATCACCAACAAATGGAGCCTGTAGGAGGACGCGTCAACAAGGCTGAGTGCCTGGATTGTCGATTCATGGATCCCGGACTTCCGGCAACTCGGGCGTGGCCCCCCGCAGCACGGCGAAGGAAACAGAGACGTAACGGTTAAGCATAACCTGGGCAGTGATGCTTGTACCCATACGTTTCAGGAAACAGCTTGGGATGTACGTGTCTCAGACACCACGACCTTTTTTGCTCGTTCTCGGGTCGTCGTGTTACGAGCCTTCAGCCATTGGCGTCATATATAGACTCAAAGGTTAATTCAGCCTGCGAGTCGGCCGCCCTCGTGCATTTCATGGCGCCACCTCTGGCTTTCGGATCGAAGCGATGCGTGTGGCTATGCTAGTTTGGATGTAGGGTATCCGTACTTGGACGAGATTGATAACGACGGGAGTCAACTGGGATACATCGGTAGCAGCATACTGTACTTGCGTGAGATAAAAGACCCAATTGTTGAGACCTTTGCTGCAGGTGTCCACCGTAAAAGGATGGGCCACCTCGGGTCCGTTCATTGTTGAGTGAGCGAGAGACCAGCTGTAATGAAAGAAACGGTGGTGACTGATTAATAATGCTTCATAACCTCTTCCCCTCCCCTACCTGCTAGTCCCAGCCCTCCCACCTATCT
>JABFFE010002176.1:0-11094 GCA_013623625.1 Fusarium setosum
CCCTTTCGTCCCTCCTTGTCATCCAACGTGGCATTGAACCTCTCCTCGCGCTCCCAAGGTCCGCGAGTGGTCTGGTCCCGCAAGGCTCAAGCGCGGGTTCGCCTGGCGTGCGTCTCATGTCTATCCTGCTGACCCGATATTAATAGGTGCCAACCGCCCACTCGGACCTCTCCAAGCTCCAGCATATTTGTTTCAAACCTCCTCGTCTTGTCCCTCTGTTTGGATTTCTGCTCGCCCTTCCTGGACGGCAAGGGCGAGTTCCATCGCGATGCCATAAACCCGCCTGTTCTCTTCCTCCCCACACTCGTTTCGTTGTTTGACGCCGTTGTCTTCGATTGCCGCGCCCTCGAGGCGACGCTCCGAGCTTGCCAACTCCAGTACGAAATGATTAGGCCTGGTTGCCCGGTGTAGATGAGCGCACGCACGCATAGAGAGCTTCCTCTTTGACCACTCCTTTATGGATATTTGTCGGGGCATGCCATCTGTGTTCGCCTTTTGATCTGCTTCACGTTTCTTTTTCTCTTCCTTCGTTTTTCTCCCAGCTTCATTTGTCGCGCCGCAACTTCTCCTGGGATTGATATTGCGCCGTGCTCGGACGCGCTTCTCTCGATGAAGAAGCCGTGGAAATCGACACCAAGCGCTGGTGGTAGTGCTCGGCCTCGGACCGGACAGCAAACCATTCGCGGTAGGATATCAGGCCCGGTTCCCATCTCAACTTCGCTCGACGACGAGTTCCCCATTCGCCACCCTGGTACCAATATCGCAACGCCCATACGTGCCGAGTTCAAGGAATCGCAGACCGACTCTCTCGTGGCACCTGGGCACCACCGTCCATTCAAATCCCCTACCTTTCCGGAGCCTCGCCGGCATCCACCGCAAGCTTTCAAGGACGAACCGAGGTCACCACCACACCCTCGAGCGCCTGGTGCAACGGCGCGACTGCAAAAGGCGGAGCCCTCTAACAATGCAAGGCATTCCTTTGTCAGCGCAGATACTGTTCATATAAGGGACAAGGATCGCCCGCAACGAAAACAGTCGACTCTTCGCGGAGCCCTGGGGAAACTTTTCAACCGTAGAAGGAAGCCCAATGGCAACGACAGTCCCAATAACACCGACTCAGAAGCCGGCTCTGTACCACCGCGGCCAGGACACTTCCGCCGCTCGACAGGTGAGGGCCCCGGGTCCGGGTCCGTCGATCTTGTCCCAAATTTGAGGCCCAGAGAGAGACCGGATCCGAGAGCACGGACTCGACCATTCCCGGGTGCAGAGTCTAAGCGGTCGGCGTCTCTACCGATCACTGAGTTTGACCGGGCGTTGGGATCTCACTCTGTCCGCCCAGAAGATGTTCGTGCCATCGAGAGCGCACGCAATTCCCTCAGCGCCGACTTCGGCATATCTCAAGCGCGAGCCAGCGCGTTGAGGGTACGCGAGAGTCATTTAGCAGGGCTTTCACCACGACCTGCAAGCAGCCATGGACGAGAGAGCAGGCAAGAGCAGCATGAAGAAGATCCCGATGAGATTGGGCGTGCCATCACAAGTGACTTTGGGGGAGTACGGCGACGATCGCGAAGTTTGTCAGGGTTGCCAGAGGCGGAGGAAGACCACGGCAACACTCGCCGACGGAGTGACGAAATCAGATATTGGAGAGAAAGTTACGATCCAGCCTTCATGTCACCAGTATCCTCCAACGCACCGGAGGGCGAGGACACCACGGCGGTCGAGGCCGAGACAACACACAATGACGAGGAACAACCGCCAAAGGCGTCGGCAGAACCGTTCCACTTTGACTCTTTTGTCGATATGAATGAGGCGGGAGGCATGAAGATCACACATGCTGCCAACTTGGAGACGCGAATCAACAACTTGGAATCCAGAGTTCATCGGTTGGAGCAGGTCCTCGACCGAATGTGCGATACAGTCCCAAGCTGGCGATCACAGCTGGATCCCCCAGCCCGGCCCGCGCCTCCTGTCCCAGTCGATCAGCCAACTGCCTTCTCAAGAGACACCTTCTCGAAGCAGCGAACGGACCATGCCAGGACAGATATTGTCCAAGGTTGCGAGGGTTCCAGCAATTACAGCTCACAGAGGCACTCACAAACATCAAGTCACGAGGCAACTGCGTTTCTTGATCCGCCCGCCTCGACTAGTTTTGGGGAGGGTACCGCGAACCGACCTACGTCAACGGCGACTATCCGTGGAGCAACTAGCCTCCCCAGCCTGTTGAAGGATACTCCTGGGACATTCACGATGGACCATTACACTACCCTCCTAGCTCTGATTCACACAGAGCGCTCTGCACGCGAAGCTTTGGAGACCCAAGTCAAGAGACTTGGCAATCAATTAAGCGTCCTATCTAACTCGACGGTAATGGCCCAGCACGGACGATTTGACCCTCCTCCGACTGCAAAGTCTTTTGGCGACAGATCGGCGTTTGACCACGATGACGAAGAGGATCTCACCACCTTAGCTATAACTACACGGCCACAGGGTCGTCCTGTTGACCCCGAAGACTCGGGTATCGGAACTGGCCACGGCGACGAAAGCGAGTACTCGGAGACTTTCGAAACTCCCCGTGAGGAAGGGGGGCATAGCTTCGGAGCCTTTGGAGAAGACTTGGACAGGGAAGACCAAGCGCAAACGAAAGCAGCAAGGACACTCTCCTTGTCTCAGCTCACGATGGGCAGAAACCCGCAGAACAGCCCTCAGCATCCCCGCGTTATCTAACCAGCTATTACTCGTGTTGCAGTTAGCAAGCTGATACCTTAAGACTGAGCTGCACCTTCTACCTTAACCATTCATACGTTCCTATCTATTCCGGCCATCTTCACTTCAGGGGCGATACCCTCTTGTACGATATTTGGGGACAGATGATTCATGAATCTTTGTACGAAGACGGCATTGTTTTCGATCCTACTTGTTTATTCACACTTCTGCATCTTTGCATCCCACTATTACAATCCTTCTACCTCTCTGCTTGTCAATACAGCGTGCACCTGCACAGTTCTTGGGCATCTCTTTTTGGGCATCATTTTCTACGCATCCTCTAGCCCACTATTAGTCTTATCTTGCCCCTTCATCCCTTCCATCCCGCTTCGGGTGTCATGGTTTGGCGTACAGGGTGCTTGGACCGGCTGAGCGCTTTGGACTTGGAGCCAAGGCGCTGGACGGATAACGCCTACGAGGATAGTTTTAATGAACAAACTGAAAGCGTCACCAAATGAGTAAAGACACATTGTCATGATGTCGTGTCCAAGTGTGACTGAATGCTCGACTACGTACCGTGCGGCTTGTGTCGAGCCTATCTATATGTGTTGCCTGTACATGAATATATATCTAGGGGTGATGGTCGTCTTTAATGCCCCAACTACCCACCAATGCCATCGACTTCTCATCGCCAGGCGCAAGCCTCTCATCCTGAAGTGTCTCGGCCAGACACGTCCATGGGTCTCGGCCACCTCCCCACTTCAGCAGGTTCCCTTTAAGTCGCTCTCCATTCTCGCGGCTGATGGCAGCACCGTTCTCGCCAGCCTTGAAGACCACACGCCAAACACGCTCGGCAAGGACACGGTCAAAGAGGTAGCTGTAGTAGGTACTGCCATAGCTATGCAGGTGACCGAAAAAACCTTGCCAGCAGGTGTTTGGGGGGTCTTTGGGCCCGTGTGCGAAGCGGCTCTTAATATCATGGAAGACAGCTGTCGAGTCAAAGCCCGGGTTTGCAACAGTGGCTGCATGATAGGCTTGGTCGACCATAGCCAGGATGATCTGGTGCTCCGTGTCAATACCTTCGAAACGCTTAGTCAAGCGGGCTCGTTCAGCTACGAGCTCATATGGCAGAGGTCGGTCCGACTTCCAGTGGCGAGCGAAGAGCGAGAGAACAGTCGGGTCGGCAGCAAAATGCTCCATGAGGGTAGATGGCAGCTCAGCAAAG
The DNA here is from genome assembly GCA_013623625.1 of Fusarium setosum. NCBI lineage: Eukaryota > Fungi > Ascomycota > Sordariomycetes > Hypocreales > Nectriaceae > Fusarium > Fusarium setosum. The sequence goes on from JABFFE010002176.1 coordinate 3,929, forward strand.
TCAGTGGCGCATCGAGTGCCTGACACGTTCTGGAAGCTGGTTCGCGCAAGGATGGAGTGGATGGCATGGCCCATTTCGTGGAAGAGCGTCTCGACTGAGTGGTAAGACAAGAAGGCCGGCTCCTTGGAGTTGTCGCTCTTGGGAAAGTCGCAGACTAGCGCTATGGTCGGGAGCTGCATCAAGACTCCATTTTTGGTGGAAATTTCCATGCCGTCATTGGCAGCCATTTCAGCCGACTCAAAGCTCGGCGCATCGCCGTCCTGTTCAGCTGCAATTTCTGCGATTTCACTGGGCAGAATCTCGCGAGAACATCTGACGGTAAAGTGGGCAGGGTTTGGTGATTTCTGTGGGCGGTAGAAGAGGTCGCAATATAGGACGGCCACTTGCTCTCCTTGGTCGGTAACGACATCAAGTCGTTTGACGTCGGAGTGCCAGGTCTCCCCAGGCAGAGTTTCCCGGGGCACGAGCCGGATACCGTAGAGGCGGTTAAATAGCCTTGACAAACCCTGTATAACTGTTCCGACAGAGAAGAAGGCACTCAGTTGGTCCTCCTGGCGCTGCCGAGACCTCATGTCTGTTCGAATTTTCTCCATGTAAAAGTCCCTGTCCCAGGCCTGTAGCTGAGAGTCAGGGATGTTGAGCCTCTCACGCTTCTTCGACACCAGTTCACGGAGCTCGTCCTGGATGATGGGTGTGTTGTGGTTTCTTAATGCTAGGAGAAACTCCATAACAGAGGCAGGTGATTTCGCCATCATGCGGTCCTTCAAGGCCATGTGGCCGTAGCTTTCGAACCCAGCCAGCTCTGCAAGCTCAGCTCTCAGTCTCAGCATGGCCTCGAGATACATGATTGTTTCGCGAGAAGCAGTTCGCTGGGCCAGATATATCTCTTTCCTGGTATCTTCATCATACACACTTTGGAGTGCGGCTGCTGCTTCAGATCCGAGGGTAGGGAGAGTGATCTGGGAGCGAACTTTCAGAGTCGCTGCGAGGCTAGGGTAGAGACCGTAGAATCTGTGAGCAGGGAGAGTTATCTGCTTTCTCTCGGGCTGCATTCCCTGCACAAAAGCTGAGCCTATCTCGCTGATGCGCGATGATAGGTCGACAAATCTATCCCGTGAAGCCTTGGGCAAGTTGACTGCCGACTTCATAAAGTCTAACTTGAGCTGCTCGGCTACAGTCTTCTCCTCTTCCGACCACACTTTTGTAACTTCGGGCATCGACAGCGCCTGGCTAAGTTGATCGCTTAGGCCAGTCATGGTATTGAGCTGGTTCATATACTGGTAAACCATTGACCATGCATTGGCAGCTGCATCTTGAAATCGGGGGTCCGGGTGCGTCATACGCACAAAGTCCGAGAGGTCTAGGACACGGCAAAGAAGATCGCTCAGTCGGTCAAGATCTCGAACAACTCCCTGGTACTCTTGTACTGAGGAGGCATTGAGCACCTTGTGAACGATCTTTGTCGCCCGCTGAAGATTTTTCTGGGCGAATCGAAGGAAGCCCTCCGGACTTGTGAGGTATCGGTTCTTGAAAAGTCCCTGGTTCTTCTTAAGGCTGAACTTGGGAAACGATCTGCCGGCGGGTGCGTCGAATAAACTGCGCAGAATAGCATCGTCATGGCTATGGCTTGCCGAATGATCTGCCGGAACATCTGGGGTAATGGCCTGGGCCACAGCAGAAACAACAGATTGCCATCGTCGTTGCGGAGGTCTGGTCGCGTGTCGCACACATCGAGTGCATATCCAGAGGCGACTGCCCCTCGAATTTAACATTGTTGTTTTACCGGTGCGGTCGCGGACATATAGCGATATCGGTTAAGATGGTGAAGGGGGGAAAAGGACTCGGAAGAAATGCAATAAAACGGCCAAAGACAGGCAACTTGGAAAAGAAAAATTGATGAAGAATTGAGAATCTGGGGCAAATCTCTAGAAGGAAGCATTTGAGGCTTGCAGCTTGCCATGTCGGCTTTTCCGGCCTCGGAAGGTATCCCTGCCCGCCTTCCAAGTTGGGGTGTGGTGCTTTCCAGTTGGAGCCGCCCCGGCTAACGAGCGGCGGTACGTACTTTTAGCCTTAGTCATCCCGGCCAGATGGGGATTCCGCCCTGGATTTTCCGTTAGTGGTGATATGGAGTGTCGAGCAACCGACGCCTGCTTCGATTCCGCGTGACGTCTTATCATCCACTCGTCAATTGAGCGCACAATGGCTTCACGAGTGGTGTTCTCACGGGTTAGTGATGCTATCCAAGCTTCGACCGAGCTTCTCGATATTAATTGACCCTCACAGCGCTCCCTGGCGCCGTTGGCGACGCTGGCCCTCGGTGGCATGGCGCTGACTCCGGCCACTGTTTTCGCTGAAGGTCCCAGTGACCTCAAGGTCCGTTCTTGTTCCCATCCGGATAGCGATGTGTAGCGACTATGGAAGACGTTCTTCTGACACCGTTTCAGCGAAAGCCCATCTACGATGATATCGAGATCCCCTCCTCAAATCCCGCACCCGTGTCACCACCACCCGTTGCTGCGCAGCCTGCCGAGCCAGTTGAGGAGGAACCGAAGCACAAGTCGCCAACCCCGACGGACAGACTAGCCGTGCAGATTGGAAGGGCGCGTCTGGCCCTGTACGAGTACGCCGTGGCTGCTGAGAACAAGGTCAACGAGACCATGGACTCGGCCTTCAACCTCGAACAGTCCTTCACCAGCACCATCGCTTCGCTGGCCCCCTCCCGCGAGAGCGGCGAACAGCTCATGCCTGGCGCCATCTACGTTCTCGTTGCCGCGATGGCCGGCAGTATCATCACCCGCAACCGGAGCATCGTCCTCCGCGCGTCGCTTCCTCTCGCCCTGGGTATCGGCGCCGGCTGGACCGTGATCCCCATCACCATGCGCAATGTATCCGACCTCACCTGGAAGTACGAGCAGAGGTTCCCTGTTATTGCCGAGTCTCATGTTCGACTCCGTGAGAGTATCTTGAAGAGCATCAGCTTTGCCAAGACACACAGCGAGGTGGGTGTGCGGTACGTTGATGAAAAGGTGACGGATGCGCGGGAGGCTGTTGAGGGCTGGGTCCAGCAGGGCAAATAGAATGGGTGTTAAAAAGTGAGACGAGACGAGATGAGATGTACCATCACATAGAGTTCCTGAACAATGTTCATTTGTATCATCGAGCTGCTCCCTGGAGAGCCGGTCATTGGGGTGTTGTATTTATCTTGAATAGGCCTCTCGAGAAGAAAGCCAAGCCATTGTTTGCTACCGTCGTTGATTGACGTCTATCATCTTGGGAGTGATATAATAAAAGATCCTTGAAGCCTCACCCTAGATCATTAAGCCTCTATCCCCTTAAATCGAACCTTGAACTCCACAAATGCGAATATAGCCGTAGGTAAACCAGACTCCCCAACCATCCCCCTCCAATAGGTATGTTATGATTCTCGCTTAAACAGCAGATGCAACTTCAGCTGCCGCGAGCTGGACGGGCTCTGGTGCTTCAACCTTCCTGGCAGGCTTTCGCTCAGACAACGCCTTCTTGCGCTTTTGTCCGTTCTCTTGCCTTGACTTGGCCGGTTGTCCACCGGCTGCCAGGGCGCTTGCGTTAGCCTTCGCCGCCTTCTTGGCGGCCTTTCCTTTCAGAGGCTGATCCAGGCCACGCTTACTGTCAATATCTCGGGCCGCTTCCAGATACTTGTCGAAGCCCAGAGCCTGGCATGTGCTGGTGTAGTTCTTGCATTGGTTGACCGGTTGGTAAACCTTGGACTTTCCAGGGATCATCTGGGCAAGGAGGAACTTCGTGTTGCCGTACCGATTGTCCACGTCGATCGCCGTCTTGACAAAGTGATCAACCACTTCTTCCCAAGGGGCCAGTCCACCATCGACTTGGCTTCTGAAGCAGCTGGGATTCTTCTCAGCTGCAGTTGCAATCATGGCGCCGTCAGCACCAAACTCCTCAGCGAGCCTGATACCTTCATCTCGGTTCTCGACATCTCCATTCATGAGGCACGCAACGCCATACTCGTGGCAAACATCTGCAACCATCCGGAGCTGCCCTCGGATAGCTCGCTCCCTGGGTCGCATAGGTGTAGTTCGGCAATGCACAGTCAGTCCCGTGATACCGGTGCCACAAAGCCGCCGCACGAGTGCCTCAGTCTCTGCTGCAGTATCGAGGATTCTGATCTTGACGCTGATTCCAATCTCAAACTCGGAAGCGATATTCTTTACGAGAGCCTCGAGGATAGCGCATAGCTTATCAGGGGTCTTGAGGAGGGCAGCGCCCATACCTCCACTGGTACTAAATGGCTTCGGACAACCAGCATTCACATCGATGCCTGCAACGTCGGCGGCAACCAGTCTAGCAGCTTGCACTGCACGATCAGGGTCCGAAGTGCCAATTTGGAAGATCAGCTTGTCCTTCTCAATCTCGGGAAGCATCCTGTAAATGATGCTTTCTTTGGTGTCGGGAGGCGGCTCCTTCTGGCCATGAGAAGAGACACGGAACCATTCAACTGTCTTGGACTCCTCGTTGAAACGCCGAGACGTTCCAATCATGGAGTAATCGACAGTCTCGGGACCTTGAGACGAAGTCACATGTTAGAATAAGGGTCTCGTGTGATATATCCAGGATCACTTACCCCAGACAAGGTCCGCGCCATACCTGAGAGCCATCAATCTCGCTGGCAGCTCGCCAGAGCGAACCATGGGCGCAAGGACAACCTTGCCGCGGTAGTCGACGCCCCGGCGGGGAATGGGCACTCTTTTGACTTCTGCAGCCATGGCTCTTTGCAAGAACTGAGTGAGCATGCCTGGGCGTATTTTCACTCGATGAAGTTCTACTCCAGCGACTCATAAAGCATCGCTGGTCCACGACGGAGGCAAATGATCGGAATTTCTTTATCTTATCAGCTTATCGATAGCACCGAGATTGTGGGGCTCCGACCCAACTCCCGTCGGCCCCCACAAACATCCTTCCTCGGTTCTTAGCTTTGACTCTCTTTTGTTACGAACCACTCTATCTGAATCGTTATCCCGTGGTCAATTTCCTGGAACAGATGAAAGGCACAAGCACAAAGGTCAACCACGGCATGGTATGAATGGTTATAGCGCCTTGGGATTTGAGCGCCCTCTCAACGATCTGAGTGGTGGAATAACCCAAATCTTTCGCGTTTTCGACTGCAGGAATCGATACCCAGCGTAGTCCACATGCCATGTCATGATATCAGCAGCTCGCGCAGAAGATACCCATCCGTCTTCTCTTGGCTCTTTGCTGACACCCAACTATAAAGACTTGAGGTGCACCAGATGCCTCACCTTACCCAACTATTGACAGGCCATTTCAGGTCGGCGATGTGCCACAGATGGCTTTGAGTCCTCGACAGGTCTAGCTCTTACCTAAGACTGCACGTCGAGTTGCATGCCAATTCCCGCTTCAGTCATCAGTGTCTTTGGGAGGTGCCGCCCTTTGTCGAGCAAAGACGCCGCAGCGGGCCGGGGCTTGCACCGCGATCCTGAGCACGAGTCTGGGCGCAAGGTTGGTAGATCAATACGAGAGTCTTGGAAAAGTGAGACGCTTCCATCACTCTTGTCGGGACTAATTGGCGACACCTGAGCTATGGGAGATGACGATACGAGAAGCGCCTCCAGCCGAGACCAGCACAAGACGACCAGGTCGGAGAGGAAGGGCCGGACCCGTTGCCGCTTGTACAGGGAGGGAACCCAAGTTAGACAGGTCATACGAAGTAAAAGAAATGAATGCGAGATGCTCGGCGATTACAAAGAAGAGGCTTGTCGGCGGATATTTTTGGCAGCAGAGACAGACATCGTACAGCATCCATTCCATACGGCCAGCGCAATCACAGACAGACATGGCCTGGTCTGGCGTGGCCTGGAGAGGAAGGCCGCATCATCAATCATGCTTTCAAAGAGCCCGACCTCACTAGACGCCCTTTTTGCTTGGATTTCCCGCGGGCGCGCCCAACCTTGGACCCCAGCCGCCTGTCTCAAACAGCCAAAAGTGACGCTTTGGCCAGAAGACTACCCCCTCAGACCGCGGCCCACGTATCCTCGGCGGGGCTACCAACGTCACCAAAAATGCGCTAAAACAAGGCCAAAGGGCTGCTGAAGCGACAGAGGGGACAGAGGGACAGGAGGGGGGATGTGGGAGAGGGACCCTCTGCCCCACGTTCCAGGCGCCCGCTAGGGATTCAGGGAGATGGAGGAGGGGAGGGAGGACGAAGAGGACCAGGGGTGAACCATGGTGAGACCAGTTTAAGGGACTTGAGAGAATCCTTGAGGACCAGTGAGAGAAAGCATCTTGGCATCCTGCCAGAAAGGCCAACCATGAAAGAAGAGGGTGGCAGGGCTTATTGGGCATCTTATCGGGCTTGCAACATGGCCTCTTCTCGATCTAACTCTGGGTGGATAAAGACATGGAACGAGCCATGATAGCCAGGTACCCATAGTCTAGCTGCTGAGCTATCGGGTTTGGGCTCGTCAAGCCCAGACATCCATTTTGATACTTTGAGGCGACGTTTCAGCCCGGCACTCACAAGCCACGATTACGGGGGCCGCAACAAAGCCGTCCTCACACGCGGGAGACGCTAAGAAGCACCGTGAAGCAGATCCAGTCCATATCGGCCTCCCTCCGTACGACAGCTTGCGCAACGAGCAGTTGATCATGACACTAACACCGATGATAGAAGGGCCCTAACGGAATCGACGAGTGTGGGTGGAGGCCCGTAGTGGAGGGGGAATGGCAATTAAGGGTCTTTGGATGTGCCTTCACAATCTCCATTCTCAAGGATCAGCCAGCTCACATCCATATCTTGACCACGAGCACTCTGGGCGTTGGACGTAGGATCTGCGATTAATTAATGCCATCCATCTATCCCTGACCATTGACGTGCAAGTACCTGGCCATGCTGCATTGGAGCAACGGCACATTGCGATATACCACGCACCGTACGCTGTTGACACATCGGGATACCCAAGTTGGTCAGACGGTTGTTGTTGATGCTCAGTGCCGTCAGTGGTCTCGGTCCTGTTGCTGGGGACCACTGACTGAATGACTGCTGCACCTCCATGTTGATCCCTGTAGCTTTTGAAACTCCCCTGGATCTCGACGCACACAGGCTCACGCACGCACACAATCTCGCACTTCTCTTTTCTACTGTATCATCCCTC
>JABFFE010002178.1:0-16903 GCA_013623625.1 Fusarium setosum
GCGAATCCCGCTGCCCGCGACGCCCGCCGACGTGGCTCTCGCTGTTGATCGCTCGACCAGTGCCGTGCGCCAGCGCGTCTCTTCAATGTACGAGGAGAGCGGCATCACCGAGGTCAGCCACGCGACGCGCGACACTCTCAGTACTGTCACCAGCGTGCTCTTCGTCGTCTCGGCCTGGGAGCTTTGGAACATCCGCTACGAGATCTTGAGCAACACCTACGCCTTTACCATTCCTGCCATTAGCATTCTTGGCACGTCGGACTTTCCCGTATACCTCCCTGATATGTTCCTGATCCTCACCTCAAGCTTCTGGTCTCCCGCCTTGACCTGGGTTTTCACCAGCATTGTGGTCCCTTGTTTCCTGGGCTACTTCTTTAACCTGAGCGTCACCAGCACTCCCCCCACTCGCGGTCGCCCTCGCGCTAACCAGGCCGAGTATGTGGTTGATCCCTTGACGTTTAGCATCGTCAAGGCCCTCATCTCGTTTGTTGTCTACGGACAGGGCGTCAACTTTGGGGGTCTCCTCAACGACATGTCTATTGTGCGCCTCAACAAGGCGGTCTACGGGGGTTACAAGGGAATTCTGACTGGAACCGCCATCACTGGCCTTGTCAGCATCTACGACGCCGTTCTGAGAAAGTAAGGGTTCACAGTGCTGGGTCCACGATGCGCCGTCTTGCAAACGTGCTGTGGACCTCGAACTTCTTCACTCAGAGACAATGCAACAAGCAACAGTTCTGAGACGTCAGTACGTTTCCGAATAAATCTGAATCAAGCTGCTTGATCGCCTTCACCCGGCTCGCATTTCTGCTTCTTCTTCCGGAGGCCTCGGTCGCCGTGGCGTTCAGGGTGTTATGGCGTTTGATACCTCGGGAGGGCTATTCTTTTTTTTTCTACTTGCCGCGTTTGCTGCATCTGGCATTTCCTGCCAGCTTTTGCGTCACTTTTTCTTTTAAACTGCTTGAGGCGCGCGCTCTTTGGCTAAGCTTTGGTTTCGGATGCCTGGAAATTGTGTCACAATACCTAGAGACGGACCACAATGGGGGCGGGCAGAAAGAGTGTACTTGGGCCATGAAATGATTGGATGTCGTATCTTGCTTTTTATTTACTGCATGGTGAATGACTGGGATGGGAGCTACGATTGGCCGGGTTTTATCACCTCTTCGAGGATAAGGATTGGGAAGGGACTGGAGATTGTGGATGGGATGATGGGACGAAAGGCGTCATTTGAACGAGTGAACGACGGGCTGGTGGGTGGGAAGTCTATCTCGTACATTGGGAATGAAGTACATGCGTTTTATGTTCTGACGTTTGATCTCTGCTCTGTTTGCCCCGGTGAGGACATGGTGAGAGGGTGTCTCTGTAACCAACGCACGGAGTCAACCCCAGTCCCATTGTTTACTCGGAGCCGCATGTACTTTCCGTAAAGTTTTGTGGCATCAAGGTCAAGACTTCTTTTCCAGGTACAGTTGAACTGGCCCTGCAGTGCTACTGAGAGGAGAAGGGACCAACTGCTCTGAAAACGCAGTAATAGGTACACGTCCCCATCAACACCTGAAAAACGACCTTGCCTTCCCATCTCCTGAAACATACGCTTATCTAAACAACGGCTCCCGGTCGGTCATTCACCGTTTGATCCCTTTTGTCGTTGACGTTGGTGGAGTCTTCATCGAGTTAGGACACGTTTCTGTCTCGCGTTGCCCGTCCAACGAGACCTGACGCGGCGCCTCTCGACCTGGACTCCACCCGGGTATCCTGATCGAGCCCAAGGTGGACAAAATAAAGTCGGCAACACCAACAGACAGACGATCCAACTCGTTTCAAACCCAGGTAAATTTCACACCTAACTACCACCTCTTCTAATACTAGATTGAATCTATACAAGTCGCACCATGTTCACATGTGTCTTCCCAAAATTTCCCCCATCCTAGAACGCCCCGTAGCATGGGCGGAGAACCCTTCCGCTCCTGGTCCCGGATGCCTCGTACCCAGAAACAACATGCCACACAGTTAAAAAGAACAGTCGAAAACAGACAAGTAAAAAAAAAGAGGTTTTTGTTTTGTAAGGCAGACAACCTTGACTCCCAGCTGAGAGGGATTGGATTAGGACGGCGTTCTGGAACCCCTTGCTGGCGAAAGTACCCAAACTTTGGAAGTGAAGAGAAAAAGGTTCAAATAATAAAGTGTCTAGGTAGGTCTAGGCCGAGTCCGCTGGTCCGTAAACGGAGTGCAAGTCGGGTGAAAGAAGGGATTGGATAAAATGGATGCAGAGAATTCGCGTCGTCTCCCCTCTCATCATGGTGCTGGTATTGGGTGTCTGGCGGTTCGGTGGTCGTGGGTATATTTGTACAGATGCTCCTGCAAATGCATATGTGCGAGTGGTGTCTGTCGTGTGCGCTGGTCGAGGTAGGAGAAATGGCGTCGCCTTGCTCATGACGGCGACATGGTGAAGGTTTTCTTACGGCTTCTCCGATGGATGCTCGAACTTGATGGGATGCACCAGCATACCACGCAGACATAACCGGCCGCTGCTGTTCTCATCCATCTCTTCCGTCTTGCCTCCTCGTTCTCGGCCCTCGTTGGCACGACCACCATGCTTTCCACGACCATCCAACTGAGCGTAACCCAACCATCGGCGCCACATAAGGCCGGCGAATTCGCTGTTAAAGTACCAGCTGGTACCCTTGTGGTTATGCTCGTTGAGCTGGTCAAAGGGGCTGCCGGGTCCCGATGTTGAGTGGTCTCGGCCAGCGTTGAAAGCGGCGTCGATCTCGCTAAACGGATACCAAGCTCGGTCGAGGAAAATGGGATGGGGGGCGTAAACACCCTTCATGCCGTGGTGCAGGGCGACAGTGGGAGGAAACATTTCCGAGAACATGGTGTGATGGTATCGCCAGACCTCCTCGTGCATGGACATGAGCAGTCGACGGCTGAGACGCGAGGCAGTGATAATGGCACATCGTCGGGGAGGGGGGGCCTTGTAGCCTGTGGCGTCATCCGAGAAGACCCAGCCGGATTGCTCGGTGTCGAACAGCGGGTTGAGAGTGATAATATCTGCGTCCTCGCCAACACCGCACTTCGATCGATCAGGGGCATCTGAGCTACACGAAGGAGGCATCATGGACTGACCCCACTCATCGTGTCGCAGTTGCTCCTTGCCCTCGAAGGACAAGGGACCAAAGACAGGCGCCCGGCCAGATGCGAGGGTGTCGTGCTGAACGCTCTGAGAGAAGTTCTCCCAGGTGCCGTGGTAAGGAGGGATGTAGTAGCGAGCGCTGCGCTCCCAGAGGAGGGTACGAGGCTGCTCCTTGGCCCACTTTCCAAGGCGGTCGAAGAACTCGTAGTAGCTGCCCAGATATCGCATATCCATTTCCCAGTTCCAGTAGTGCTCGTATTCGGGGTGCTGCATTGCGAAGACTTGAAGGGGGAAATGGGCGCTGCGGTAGATACCGTGGATATCAGCACCACTGGGGTTCTCGATGGTCTCGCCAAACCTGCCGGGGTACATGAGCCTCATCTGGGGCTCGCTCCAAAGTGACACAAGACCTCGGAACTCGGCAGGGACGTTATCGTTGATAATGCGTTGCACCGTCCACTTGTCGGACCAGATGGGCTCGTCAATGTTTCGAACCTGCATCAGGAAGTGGACCTGATATTCACCTCCGGAGCGGAGAGAGAGCTCGTTGATGAGAGCGCGGAAATTCAGGACAGCAAGCTCAGTCCACTTGAAGCCGGTGTATGTTCGAACCACGACAGCAATGCGACCCTTCTTGCCCTGGACTTCCTGAAGTTCCAGGGTTTCGGGGTTGACCTGCTTAAATCGGTGCTTGTTCGCCTTGTAGCAAGCTTCTTGGGCATCGGCCCAGTTCACATCGATGTAGTTGATCTTGCCAGTCTCCGCCCAGACAGCCTCGTTGCCCGAGTTCTCTGTGTCAAGTCCCGTGTCCAGACCGCCGTGAGCTCTGCTGTAACCGAGACCATAGGGGCCATATCGGCTGAATCGATCAAAGCAGATATCATCCCTCAGGCCTAATAGTTTGTAGGAGCCGATCGCAGGGTCGGGCATATGTTGGGGGACACCGTTGTATGCATACAGATCCGGGGCGGGGACTGTCTTCTTGGAGTCGAGATAGCATGTCTTGGTGTCGGCGGACGTCTCATATGGGCTGTACTTCTGGGGCTTAGGGACATGGTCGCTCATGGCGGGAGAGGGTAGAGGAGCCTTCTCAGTAACATTGGGATACTCAGGCACGAGGCTGGATTTGCTGACAATGGTCCTGAGGCCATGGAAGTATCCATCCAAGCTGACACAGGTTAGCGATGCAGGGGTGAGACGACACGTTGGGCAACATACTGAGGGAATCTCAACCAGGGCATTCTTTGAAGCTGCTCAGCAACCTCTTTCTTCTCGTCAGCGGTAACATACTCATCCTCGGGGACCGTCTCCAGCTTCCCATCACCGTCCATATCACCAGTGAGCATGACAACGGTCTCGCCGTTGGTGTTCACGACGGTGGCGGTAGCGATGGGAGCCTGGGTCTTGGTCCCCCCAATGTTGCCGACACCAATTCCGGAATTCCTGGATTTAATGAAGATGAGGGTGATGAGAAAGGCAATGCCCAGAAGCCAGGTAAAAACCCTTCGGTAATGGCAATGGCCAAAGAGAGAACGCATACGAAGCCGGGGCTTCTTCGTCTTTTCCGAGATGATGGAGTATGGGAGCAAGGGATCAATTTTCCTGCCCAGGGGGACTCGCGAGCTGTTGTTGCGGGCGGCCATGGTCACTGAATGGCGCCGCTGCATGCTAGGCTGGGAAGTCTGGCACGCTTAGGCCGTGGGTCGGTCGAGTCGCAGACGTGGTGTTGTGCGGCGAGTTGTGGGTGATGTGTTGTTTATGCGAGAAGGTTGCGAAAATTAACCTAGGCGAGGGACGGAGCGAATGTCGAGGTGGAGCCGGCCGTCATCGAGGAATTAAGTCAACAAGAGGGAGAAATTGGCGTATTCGGCCGCAAAGCAATTCAAAGTAACGACTGGCAGTCGTCGAGACAACCTAGGAAGGGAACCGACGAAAGATGAGGTCCGGCGAGAAGCGGAAGTTGAGCGGACGACGTTGCTACCTCGTCATCAGACGGAGGCAGATAAAAGGGACTGTACAAGACTATCACGCGACGCAGCGCAACGCAACGCAAACTTAAAGGTAAAGCAACGCGGGGCCGTTAAAGCAGCGCGGAGCTTTTCGAGTTCGCGATGGTGAAGAGGAAAAGGTCGGCGTCGAGGACGGCGATGGACAGGCCGGAGAGCGAAGGCGTTGACGGGGGTGAAGGGAAAGGGAGGGGAAGGGAAGAGGAAAAGAGTTGACCAAGAAGAGACAGGAGGGAGAAAAAAAAAAGCGAAGCCTGGCCAGGAGAGGCGAGAGCAGGGGATAACGGACACGGGACAAGGGATTGGTATCCTGGGGCCAGGGCCTTGCAGAGGGCGATAGGGGGATGGAGTAAGGAAGAACTCAAGGTACATAGGGGAGGGGCCCGCTATGGGGTCCGCTAAGGAGAGGGAGGGAAGGGGGTGCGTGGTATCTACTCTGCTAAGGAGACTGGGTCGGGGAGGCGTACTGTGCTATTCCTGATCTCTGCTACTGTACGATTAGCCCTTACGTGTTGTGGCGAGCTGGCTGCACGGGCGCTGAAAGGTGCTACTCAGCGGCTGACTTGGTTGTCGGAGGACCCGGGACGCACAGTGGATGGAAATATAGAGCCCGAGGCTGTGCTTGGCGACCTCCCAGATGGAATGGCTGTGCTGAGAAAGAGGCTGATACGAAGCCTGTGGCAGGGCTTGCATTGAAAACGAAATGGAAGACAAGCACTCCGCTGACACTAGATGATTTCTCGAGTCCATTCTTAGAATCAGAGGTAGCGGAAGCCCGCAAAAACACAGCGGACATCCCGGGGATAAGGACACTCTCACCGGGCGGGCTTCTATCCCAGACTGCTCCTGCACCTGAGGTGGACTTGAAGGTAGGCAGGGAAGTACTTTGACAGCAAAGTCTTGCTGACATGGTACCTCAGTCACTGGCAAGCAAAATGGAAGGCACGACGGTGCCCCCCCGTTCAAGCTTTGGAGTAAACCTGGAACCGCCTAAAACAGCAAAAGGTGGGGGCTGAGCACCGCTCAATTCAAAGAGAGTCAGTCAAACGAGCCCTGGCACTGGTCCCCTTGAACAACGCCCAATGGGACGGCGTTGCCGGGCGGAGATTTCGATATCCAATGGCCAACGAGCAAGACACCTGCTGTCCAACGAGAGCGCGAGCGTGAGAAGCTGTCGGGGGAATTACTGGGCTGGATTGGGAGAAAGGGACTTGGGTCCGGTCCAATCCACGCTGATCTGACATGGAACAACCTATCAACCATCAATGCCCCGTCAACACGCTCAGCCTTTGTCAACGCCGTCGATAATGTCATCACGGCGTCGTTGTGCGTGTTTTTATTTTTCTTTGCCCGAGGCGGGACGGACAGGACGGGCGCCTCTGCAGCCGCTACCGAGGAAACGCAGTCGACTTTGAGCCAGATGCTTCACTAGGCGTTGCGCCTTCTGTGCGACCAGGACAATCACTGATAATCACTACCAACTAAGCCTTGACCCGAGCCTTGCATCCCCTGTTATTGCGCCATATCCCGGCAAGTTTCCTGGCCTCACCCCAGCCAAAAGGCGCGTCGGGGGCTCGTGGGCCCGTGGGTCTACGAGCGAGGGTCAGTCCGCCCCTTGGTTCAAGCCCCTTTCGTCAGGAAGAGAAGAGGCTCTCGTGGCTCTCTGGCGCTTCACAGGCTTCAGACACTGCTGTGGTTGCGCGTCCTGAACTCCTGATCGGCACCTGAGCATCAGGACCGCCGCACCTCGTGCGTTGGAGCCGCCTGTCGCTCGCCACTCACAGCACAGCGCGGCTGTTTAGAGTGGGGAAGGCCACATCCCGAGGCATCGGCCGTGGGACTCGTATGTGTCCGGCGTCTGTTGTGTTTCCAGAGGACGGAGGACCGTCACTCGAAACTAGAGTATGCTTGTCCGGGACTTTGGAGCACCAGCGGATCGGTTCAGACAGCACCACAACAAGCGCAGCGCAGCAGGTCCTAGAACTCAATCGATGTCCGTCAGCAACTTTGAGTGACTCTTGGCTTTTGGGGTTGGGCGAATGAATTCCCGATGCGACCCTCCTCTTTCGTGTGCTCTATCGACGCTTTCTCAACGCTCCCTCGAGCCTCGACGACCCGTCTCGGATAAGCAAACCCCCAGCGTTGCAGCGGCCACACCTCCTTTCGGTCTGTGGGCGATCATCGGCAGCCCTGGAGGCCCTGCCTGAGAGGAACTTCAGACCGGCGAGGGTTTTCCCGCCACGCGTCCTTCGGTCTCACCCAGCTCTTCCTTTTCGCTCCTATGGCTGGTGGGCTAATGCCGGCGTTGTCAGAGCCAAATGTTGGCTCCGAGAGCTGCTCTACTGTAGGGAACCTACGCCAATGCTTCCTGCTGCAAATGCCTGACATCCAATCTCGACTCTCGTCATCGCGTCTTACTCTCCACCATCGGTCTTACTTTGGCCAGGTTGGGTGGCGTACCAAGAACTTTGCTGCCTCTTCCGGCCTAGGCCCCAAGGCCGTTGGCTCTATTCTAACTACCGGCAACTCTCTCAACTTGACAGTTTTCTTCAACCGCCGCAATCGCCCCGACGAAACCTAACCGCTAGGTCGTATTCGGCCAAGATTTCACCTTGTCCTCCTCGTCACGGCCGCCACAGGTGGCACCTTCAGACGAGGACAAGCACCCCAAGCGACGGCCCCACGAGCTTGACATTAATAAACAGACATTGCTCGATGCCCACAGCCAGATGGGGACCCCGTAACGGCGAGATTGCCAAGGGGGCAGCTCACTCGCTGACACGAACCAGCATGGGCCTTCTAGTGCAAGGGAGCAGGGGAGAGGCGTGCCAATTCTGCAGCTCTGTGGAATGACCAGACCGAACCAGCTGCCGCTGATAGCTGCAGGTTGTTTATTAGCTCATCACCATGTCAAGGCCGTTATCTTGTTGAACGAACGGTCTATCAACAACATCTGGATCGTGCTTCGGCGGGCCGACGCCAAGCCCTGGATCAACAAGACTTTTCGTATTGGCAACCTTGGGGCTCATGGTCCTCAACTCAAAATAGACTCCCCCGTCCGGATACTACGTACTACTCTCAAAGCTCTTACAAACGCCTTTCGACAACCGGACCCTTCCACGTCATAATCCCCATTCTCGTGTTTCGCACGTGTAACGTGTTGGCGGCGAATCTACTGACAGGCCAGCGGCAACCTGATCCTTGACGAGCATCTCATCGGGATCCTCTCCCACTGCCGACACGGCTGAATGCTTGTCCGTCGCGATCCCGTTTGCTCTCACCGGGGCCAGGACTGGCCTTGTTCCAAGTTTCTCGCTACCTGGGATGGGTCTCCCTCATTTCCTGGCTAGCCCGTCCTTGGTTCCAAATCGAAGCTAGGCGCAACCTGCGGGCGGCGGCGCCATTGAGCTGGTCTCTTGCGAGAGGACGGTAATCTCATCTCAAGGGATAGCTCCAGTGTCATTTTGAACAAGCGGGTCCTGCAGCACGCCAATGCTTGTGTCCGCCACTCATGGCGTCTGATTTGCCAGCCCTGCATGCCTCCCATGCTACACCGCGAGGCAATTCGTCTTGTGGCGGTATGTTTGGCCTAGGAATCTTCATCTCAGTCCTCAAGATTTCCGGCCCGGATTCCCCAAATCTGATCCCAGCTCGTCTCTGACCTATCGTATTTCACCACAGTGTGACCCTCGCAGAGAGGGTGGCGTCGAAATTCGACACGAGCATGATTGCCTCTTTGCTCGCGTCAAGTCGGCCGCGAGGAACCATGGCCCATGCTAATGCTTTCACTTAAGTCAGCCGCCCTTTGGTTAAAAGCAAAATACGCTTGTTTTCAGCCCCGTCTTTATTTAGCAGCGCCACAAGCCATGGCCAACTCTTCGGTTGTCGCCAGTTCCGCCGGCCGCTTTATCATGATGCTGGTGCGGCAGCTGCGGCATTTGCTGTCAGCATGTCATCACTAGCTACTTGGGACGATACCTTGAAGCCAAGAGTTCTTCCCGTCTGAGTAAGATTCAAGGCTGAACATGACAAGTGACGCCTCCGGCTGTCAGCCCGAGAACCCCTAGGGCTGAGAGGTTGTCAATATTTGGCTGGTTAACTTGTCTCACCTTTCGCGCCTCTGTCTTTCCTATATTGGCTGGACTCGATAATCACAATGGTTCTCCTGTCCTAGGGCTGGCGAGCTGCTGATAACCAATGCCCTGGTTCCTGAGAGTCAACGTTGGCAAGCGGACCTGGGCCATCATGAAACGCCTCTAACACGAACGACTTCCGGATCCGGGGAGGACATGAGGTCTTCAAACGGTCTACATTCCAATGCTGCCGACTTTGAGTTGTTAGTCTACACCCAAGCAACTTGATTGCAACGTTGGGCCAATTATACCGTGACGACGTGTCACTGACGAGCCCTACTCTCCCCCTTATTAAACTGTCTCGCGCCTGTTGTCTCGGTTCCTACCTTCTTGACGGCCCTTTTCTTCGTCGTCCAATCCAGAGTCCTTTGGCGCTGCCATGACGCCCCTGTTTCGCCTCTCACGTTGCCCTTCTCCAGCCGCTTTCAGCTCCCTTCGCTTGTCCAGCTTGGCCTGCGTGCTCTCTCTCCATCCCTTCCCCCAGCGGATCGCAGCCATGGTCGCCAGAGCTGAGGCAATCAAATATGCCGCCGTGATGGTCGAGAACCATCCAATGCCGACTGCCTCAACCGCCGGCAGGACTACAGCCGAGGCAATGCATCCGACCAAATATCTCACAAAGAAATTGGTTGCTGCCACTTCTGCGCCTTGCCCGGGCATCACATCAATACAGTATGTATTGTACGAGGGGAAGCAGAACAGCTGCGCAACGCCCTGCACGAACATGGCAATGACCGGAACGGGGATACCACCAACCTCCTGATCTACAGTCCAGCCATAGACCAGCATGCTCCCAGGAATTATCACACCCATGAAAGGCAGCGTTGACCGGAGTCGGTCCTCTGGTATCCGGACGCCTCCTCGCTTCTTGATCCACTGCTTCACTGTGTAGTCCGCCCAGCGGCCCCCTACAAATGTACCCAGAAGGTATCCGAAGCCGGGCGCCAAATAGAAAAGACCCGAAAGCAAGGGCGATTCCAAGTGGAAACGTGGGTTCAACACATAGCGGATCGGCGTTAGGAGGCTATACATGTTCCATGTCAAAGACGCGCTGCCGCCGGCCACTAGGGCAATGTTCCAGTACCGGAAGAGCCTCAACACTCGCATTGGGCTGATCATGCTCAGTATAGCGCGAATCTTCTCCTTCCCCGAGAACGATTCCAAGTCTTTGATTTTCAAGTGGTGAGCGGTTTCAGGCACGACGAAATATACGCCAAAGGCCCCCGCGCCAGCCAGCGCTGTCTGCAGCCAAAAGATAGTCCTCCATGACGAATATGTCACTATAATCCCACCCAAGAAGGGCCCAAAAGCAGGTCCAACCAGTGTACCGGTCAAGAACCAGCCCATGGCTGTTCCACGTTCTGTTGGGCGGTAGATGTCACTACACAAGCGTCAGTGCTATCCCTTTTCTGGCTATGAGCAGACCTGAAAGAGTGACATGACCGACTTCGGTCATCCAAAGAAGAAACTATTAAAGGAAAATGACAAGAGCACAATGCCTCTTGGACGATGATCTCTTTGTTCAACTCTCACAAGGAGCCTGTGGGATTTCGTTGACTGAAAGAAGACATCCTACTTACCCGATGCATGCAGGGCCGATAAGAATAAAAGCTGTTCCACCAAATGCAGAAGCAGCTCGAAAGACAATGAACGAAGCCAGGTCAGGGGCCAGTGCAGTCGCTAGACTAAGCAAGAAGAACATTATCGATGAAGCCAAGGCCACCTGTATGCCATATTAGCATATGACGAACGACATAAACATGGCATTTATGGCATAGTACGCATGAGTTCAATCATTGACTATTGGCAACACTCGAGACTTCTAAAAACAATGATTGAAATGGTATGTTAAGAGACTTGAGACTCACCACTCGTCTTCCAAACACTTGGCTCATTGGGCCCCAAATAATAGGAGATAACGCCATGACCACCATATACGCCGCATTGCTGACGTTGATAATACTTCCAGTAGTATTGTAGTCTTTGGCAACTTCGGGCGAGGCTGCGAGTATTGAAGTGCTCGATATCGGAGACAGAAACGCTCCAAACGACAGCACTGTTACGATGGCTGTCTTGCGTGTCCGCGATAGCAGGTCGAAAATTTCATCGCCGGCTTCCCGGTACGGTTGGTTAGCCTTTGGGCAGGCAGTTGATGCTGGCTCGAAATGGTCGTGGCCGGAGACGTGAGACGCCGCTCGCTGAATGTCGTCGGAGGTGGGAGCGTAGGTGATGTCCTGCGACTCGACGTCTGTATCGCTCGTGACCGAGGACGATGTCCTTCCATGGTCACTCGAAACATCTTCGGACGTCTTCATGCTGCTGGCTTTCACTCAGGAACTTGGTGTGTTCCCTTGTTCAAGATTGGACCTCTGCTCAGTCTCTGAAACTAGAAGGTCATGAGGCAAACAGAACTTGGACTCCGACCTCGGTTGTATGGCACATCTCACTCCGAGGATCGATGGTAGTTTGAACCAATGAATCTCGAATGCCGTACAGAGTGCTGGTACGCAAAGCGTCAAAGGTGGCCATCCACCCCGCCACACACATACGGGCGTAGAAGCCCGTTCTTATGAACTCCTTTTTCCGCGCCCTCATACCCCATCCTGGCGACGCCCAACACGGGCAATTTTTTCCCATCCTTGATTCCCATTGATCAATCATCATGTCCAACACGAGCTCCACACCCAAGATTGGTGCGTTCTGTGCCTGAATATCCACTTTATTATCTGTTTCGCGAGCAAGGAACCGCCCTATCCCCGGTCCCCGACATCCGGAGTCCGGGGGTCAGTTGTGCCCAAACACGTTGTTTTTTGTAATATTCTGTTCTTGAGAGGTCTCGAGGACTGATACAGACTCGTCAAGACCCTTTAATATCCAGAATACTGCCATAATTTCTGGGAAATCGTGACGAAATCGGCCCATCGGCGAAGGAGGCGGTCCGCCGGGGGCGGAAGGATGCTTCCGTCGGCGATCAGACCGCCGAGCCCCACTTCTACGGTGACGGCGACCGAGTATCGGACAGTCTTTGGCCGAGTCTGTCTCCGATTGGAAACAAGCAGTGAGTCAATACTGTGAAGCTGGGTTTGATCAAGTTTTGATTGTTGGTACTTCATCATGCCTCTCTATACATGAATATGACTGCTCAACACTCTAAAAACAAATGTGGTATGCTGCGACTCCCAACACCATCCGATGCGTGTATAGTATAGATGCACCTCAATGCAATGCCATGCCATGCCATGCCCTAATTCGATAGCAACTCTGAACTCTCCGATAAGGGGCAAGAAACAAATATCCTCCACGGGGGTATTCTAACATGTAAATAAATGCTGTGTCTCCTGGCAATCTCCCTCAGCCCAACAACTTCTGCACGCGCTCCTGAATGACTCTGTCCACTGGTTGATTATTTCGCTGTACAACAACGTTTTCCCTACCTCCAAGAGTCACGACACGAAGCCACTCCGGGGCTACCTCGCTCGCGATTAGCCGGATACAAGTTGCGCCTTCTTCCTTGGACACAGGCATGCGGAGCGAATCCTTGAGCTTCTCGAGAATAAGGGCCATTGTGAAAGCCTGACGTGGTAGAGACATGGGGTTCGAGAGACTAAGCATCGAGATGGTTGCTGCCACATCCACGACACGGTTGAGAGCTGCACGGCGCTGAAGCTCGGGGCCCGACGGAGGCAATGGCTCGTTGGCCTTGGCGAGTTGCTTGTGCCTTAGGCGGTCGAGAAGGCTCATCTTTGTACCGTCCGGGTTGAGCAGGGTGCTGTTGGAGGCTGCAACTTGCTTGGCCTCCTTCTCCTGCTGCTTGGCGGCAATGTCGCTCTTAAGTTCTGACAATGCGCGCTGTCCTTTGCTCAGGAGAGGGTTCGCATTGAGCCCAAGGTCCATGCTGGTAATGGCAACCTGGGGAAGATCATTGAGCGAGAGACCGTCAAGGGGAAGGTCAACATCCATGTCGTCAGCGGACCGCTCAGTGCAGAGTGACCGTAGGTTCTCCTCGAATTGCCTGTAGAGCCGCTGCTCGTTGATGGGTGCGGCGTCGTGGGAAGCGAGCTCGATGCAGATCTTGCCCCGGCCATAGTCGGCAATTATGAATGGCGAGACGGTGTTGTGCTGGGCCGAAGTCTGGATAGCAACGCATCGTCGGATGTCCTCTATCGTGACCTGTCGCTTGCCCCAAGACTGCGCGATGTGGGGAGCAACTGTGCGGACGTCGATGGGCGAATTGCTTCCGTTGTGGGCGAACTGGATCATGATGGTCTTGACGAATGCCCGGTGAAGGTTGACAAGCTCGGCGAGGTGAGGAGGCAAGGCGTTTTCCTTTTCCACTCCGGGCTTGCTCAGCTTCTTGAATGCATCGTCAAGCTTGGTTTGTATAGTCTTGCCCTGCCTCTTTGATTTGGAAATAATGGTCGATTCGCTTGGCTTATGAGCGGTCCCGGCTCTCGAGGGTGTCGTCCTGGCTGTTCGCTTGCCCTTGGTAGTGGTGGTGTTCTTTGCAGGCTGGCTAACCACGGGTTCCTGGCGCCGACAAGCGCGTTTCACGGGTGTGGTGAGCTCATCGTCGCTGCTGGGAGGGAACGAGAATGTCCGGGCAGTGGTTTTAGGATGCGATTCCTCTTCGATGGCAGTGGCCTTGCGCTTCCTCGTGGATACAGTCGACTTGGGTTCGGTGATGACTTTCTTGGCGTCATTGAGAGCCTGTCCTTTGGAAACGCGCGTGAAGCTGCTAATCGACTGGCTGGCGGAAGGCACAGCTTGATTGCGCCTGGTCGGTCGAGGCATCCTTAAAAAAACTTTTGTCGTCGAGAAGGCAAGTAGAAAGCGCAGACGACTTCAGACAGAAGGCGCGAGATTGGTCGTCACCAGGGTGATGGAAATGGAGGGGAAACGACGAGTCGGAGTTGCTTCAAAGTCCAAACGGGAAGCTGCGAGCCGGATAGAAGAAAAGAGGCAATTGCAAAGGCTGCAGTTGGAGATAGTCGAAGCCACGAGGAAGGTGCTAAAGTGGTGTCTTGGAAAAGTGAAGGAGCCATGGGGCCCGCAAAGAAAGAGCAGGGCATGTGCGCCGTCGCCGGGGGAAACGTGAAGCGTCAACGGACCCACGACGCGTCTGGACGCGTCGTGGCCGTGTAGTTGACGCGTAAAGTGTTTCCCAAGGCCGCGGCCCACGAAGCGCGCACGAGCCTCCTGCCGGAAAACCAACGCAGGGCATTCTGAATGCTGGGCGTAAAAGCTCACCTCATCTCCACGTCACTCCGAATTGGCCCAGCGTCACAGTTGCGGCCGTTGCCTTTATCTTTTCCTTTTCAGGTGGCTTGGCTTTTTTCCCCGGATTTCATGCTGAAACTGGCTTCGCGGACCCAGCTGGTGCGGGAGCCCCCCCTCCTCCTCCATCCAAACCCAGCAATTTGGTAGACAAGCTTCAATATCGTGTGCAAGCGACGTTTGATGTCCCCCGCGGTTCTAGAGCCGGCCACCCGGGAAACCTTGGGGCCCAGCTTATGCAGGATTTTTTTTCCCGCTGGGAGCTGAATATGTTCCGACGATAAGCATCACCGCTTGCCGTGTCATCCTCGGCAGCGACGGGAGCTTTCCATGATGTTGTAGGTACTCTGTACCTCGGTTCCGGTTGGCTGGACCTGATGACTTGATGCTTTCCATGATGTCCCGTTGAGTCATATGAATTGATACCAATAGGTCCATGGACCATAGGCAACAGGGTCTTCCCTTTGTTTGCCTGTTGGCTCATCACAATCACCCTTTCATGTCGATATCCGGGCCACTCATATGGACGAGAAGGGGTTGAATGGCGGTCTGGCCGTCTGTGCCCTGGGCGCACAAGGCACAGTCACTAGCATGAATGGACTATCCGTGCCTCCCGGGTGGCATGGCATTTGCCTTTGATAGCTGCAAGATGTTGCAGCCTTTGTGTACTTTACCCCAAGTATGGAGTACTTAGGGCAACCTTCTCCAAGTACCATCTCAGGGCACCTCATGCATCTAGACCTTGGGACGCACAGTTGATTAAAAAAAGGAAAAATCACAGACAGCCCTTGGACACTCCTCTTTGCTTACTATCGGCTCTTGGGACTATCGTATTTCATAGAGTACAAGAGTCTTGATGACTGTAATCCATCGGGGCCGAAAAGCGATCCCCATAACTAACAGACCAAACAACCGTATGCCACCTTGTCCTTGTCTCCTAAAAGAGAACATGAGAATCAACCGTAAAAACTTTTTGCGCGCTGCCTGTACCAGAACCTGTGCGCCCTTGTCCGAAACCAGCAGCCCTCATCGTGATTGTGGTCTGCATTACAAAAGCACCATCTTCCATAGGTCCATATTACCAGCTTTGCGCTTGTCGTGTCGACCTAGACTCCTGACCGCTTAAACATGATACCGCAATGTCAAACGCCAACTGTACAGAATAGAAACAAAGCATGGATGCAGACATTACTCCCTAACCCCAGCCCTAACATACTTGCGGGGTGCATTAGGAAACGAGGCGTTGCCGACGCTGTGCAACGCCTCTCTCTGAGACTTGCACCTCAGCGGCGGATTGACGTGGGCCAATGTTCAGGCCTGAAGCTGACAGGGCTGGGCGGGGGAGGCGCGGGAACAGTGTAGTCGTCCTCTTGGATGTGGTGCACAGGGGTTGAAGGACGGTTGTCCTTGGAGGTGAGGGTAGCGTTGATGCTGGTGTAAAGATCCTGGGAGGTGACCAGCCTCATGCTCCGGGGGGAGGACTGAATCGAAGATGAAGAGCCAGGCATTTTGATGTATTAAGACAGTGGTGGAATCTGCAAGTTGTCTTGTCAGAAATGTTCTCGAAGTAAAGCAACGTCGTCTTATAAATGAAAGGGGCACATACGAGAATAGAACTGGCTTGCGTAAACTGTGGGTATGAGATGGAGACTAGCCCCGTGGCGATGACTTGGTGATGAGTGTTGGGGATCGGTAGATGTTGGCGGGGACGAGGTGCGATGGTGGAGAAGAGTAAAAGTGCAAGTCTGTCCGAAGGCGTATCTTGCTGCTGATCGGGCCGAGACGATGATTAGAAATCTTGTATGGGAGAAATGCGGACTGTGAATGTCCCAAGGCTGAGATGAATGTCGAAGTGCGGGTGGGTGGAGGTTGATAACGATCGAAAGCCTACACTACTAGCAGACAGGGCCAACGAGGATTAAAATAAGAGCAGGGGGATAACGGCGAGGTGAAGACAGCTTAAAGTCCGGGGAAAGAGGAAGAGGAAGGAGAGCAAGGCTGGGTCGAAGGGAGGAGGACGGTTATACTTATTTCAAAGGGAAGGAGCCGGAGGGAGATGAGATGAGCCCGTCTCACTCAGAAGGGCAACCCAACCAACGCAGCCTGGACCTGAGCATGTCCCAACCAAAGAATGGGGCAAACAAGGGCGATAACGACAACGGGCCACAAAAGCCAATGCCAGCCTAACGCCAACGGCATTGACAGGGCGAGCCGATTAGAGCCTGTGAATGGCCTGGTCTCGTCCTGTCTGATAAGCCGGTGGTCGCGGCATGGCACCGTGGAGCATGGAGCCTGTGCTGGCGCCTGTGAGACGGCGACCTGCAACGACTCAGGACAGGGCTCGGAAGCGAAAA
>JABFFE010002182.1:0-14001 GCA_013623625.1 Fusarium setosum
TCTGTCCTTGACGGAGCAGTCTCGCAGTTCAGATAGCAACCGGCAACTCTTTGCGACGAACAAGTTGGGTGTGAATAGAGGAGTAAAATAAAAAAGGGAGTAAAACGAAACAAGGATGCAGATCAATCCTGGAGGGATCCTTTGGTGTTAATAATGTTTGTCAAACCGCAGGGAGATGAAACAAAGGCGGGCAGCAGTGGCTGAATTTGAGGGACCCAATGCTCGATTCTGCCAGGGATATTACGTCACCTTGTAGCTGTCCAGTCCCCCTCGCCTTTGTCGAGAACCAACAACGCATCGGATACCGGCAGACTCGGCACGCATAAACAAAGGCAAACATCCATCACTCACAAGATCGAATGTGCAAACAAACCTCGGGACCAGGGGGGTAACTTGCGGGGTTACCGGGGGGTAGCATCTGCAACTAAACCACCATTGGCAATGCCCCGGATGGGTCGGCCAAAAGGTCCGGCCGAGTCTGGCCATTCGAGAGCTCCGTACCCATGTCAAGCTCCGGAGCTTGGGCTCGAAGGGAAAAGTGTAATAAATACCCCGATATGGCAGCTCATGGCTAAGATGCGAGGTTGGTGGGTTTGTTTGTTTTCTCTTTGTTCACCCTCTCTCATCGCCAAGCCTCGCTTCAACAATGCGTCTCTTTGCTCTCTCTGCGGCGCTCTTCGTCGCCGGCGCCCTCGCTCAGAACAGCACAGAGGTGACATGCGCTGCTGGCCTATACATGGTCGTTGCTCGAGGCACCGGCGAGGACAAGGGCACCGGAATCACGGGCGAGATTGCGAAAAATGTCGCCGATCGCGTCAAGGGCTCAATCATCAAGCCTCTCGACTATCCCGCCACTTTGTCGGACCCGGACTACGAGGACTCGGAGAGCGACGGTGTTAAAGCCATGACGAATGCTCTCACTCAGTATCACGGCGCGTGTCTAGACGGAAAGATTGCAGTCTTTGGTTATTCCCAGGTTCGTGAGAATGAAAGCAATTGACGCCTCGAGTTCGGGCTAACACTCAAGCAGGGCGGTCAAATCACGAGCGACACGTTCTGCGGAGGCAGCGGCGGAGACTTCCCCGACAACAAGCCCTTGTCCACAGATCTAGTCAAAGACAGCGGTGAGCATACTTGCCCTTCTGATGACGACCCGCATGCTGCAGTTACTGATTGAAGCAGTCGTTGCGATCATCATCTTCGGCGACCCGAGCCACGTGGCCAACGCTTCGTACGACCTGGGCACCAGCAAGAAAGACGGGGTAAGAAGCTTTCTCGTGTCACGATTTTGAAGGGGGGGGACAAGAACTGACGCTTGGTTGCAGATCTTTGCCCGCGACAACATTACGCTGTGCGAGGACGACTACAGCCATATCATCCGCTCGTACTGTGACAAGGGCGACGTATACTGCGACAGGGGCGATGATGAGGATGTCCATGGGGAGTACGTGGCCAAGTATGGCGATGAGGTTGCAGACTTTGTCGTTAACCAGTATGAGAAGGCAGAGAAGGGGGCTGGTGGAAAGACGACGGGCACAAGTACGGCTACAGCCACGACGACTGCTTCGAAGACTGGATCCCAGACTGCGTCTTCAACGCCCACAGAGGCTCCAGGCAACGCTGCTACCGGGTTGACGCCAGGCCTTGTTTTGGCGGCAATTCCTCTGATGCTGGCCATGTCGGAGTGGTGGTTCTAATGGTAGAGGTCAGAAACCTTTGGATAGAACAATATGCATTCTGTTTGACAACAACTGGAGCATGTACTGAGTCATAACCTGAGCGTGTCGGTTGTTCATCTCTCAAGCACACAGCTATTATATCACGCCATTGAATATCCGACATGGCTACTCACCCCGACGCTCTACCCATCCTGTCACAAGTAAACAACGTCGGCTCTTTCGATTCCTCAACCAGGGGGGCATCTTGAAACCCCCCCCAACCTCTGTTTCTTATACACAATTCTGTCCTAGTCTTTCAACAGAATTTGCTTCGAAGAAAGCCAGCAAAAGATAGCCTTAGCATCCGGATTTTTTTACCTCATTTAGGGTCGTTCGTCCCCTTCACTTCTCAACATTTATATTTTTCCACGAGCACCTACATTGGGTATGATTATGCAGCTCCAATCATCCAAGACGAATACGTTGTTCGTGAGGCTGAGGGTCAATGATGGCTTGGCTGAAGGGCTTTTCGGAAGCTTGTTTGCATCGAGTTGTGGATCTCGGCCAATACGAGATGGATGGAGTGGGCTTGAATCCGTAGGCTCGAGATCATATGTAGCGTCCCATCCCGTGCTGAAATTGTTTGTTCTTAACCCCTGGACCATGTCCTGTGTGTTCCCATATTGGATGGGGTCGACGCCGGCAATGGGCTTTTGAAGGGCCTTGAGACCGCCTCAAGAATACCAAACTTAATCCGAGTCCTCATTCGGTATTCTATTACTGATCTCATTGCATCCCCTGTAGAGATCCAAAACAAACGTGGGCCACTCATTTAGTTATTTCAGTGGTTTGTCCATGTGGCGCCAGATAGTGGAAAAATTATTACTGATAGAGCCCCTGGATAAGCTGTGTCTCGAATAATGACATACCTCATTGTCTCTAAAGAAGGCTGTCCCAGTCTCATCACCTTGGGTATGGGTGTGCCATAACCACCAAATGCTTCCTAGACCATCTCCTTCCAGATGAACATCCATGATAGGACATTGTTCTCTTATCATAGTTTGCCGTGCAGTTAAATGGTCATCCACAGGTGAACCTGGAAGCATGGCAGGGATAGGTTCCGTTCCTGTCTGTGTTGAAATCGAGGACGGCTTGTCTGAACTCTCGCCCGTGGTTTGTTGGGGGATCATCCCCTTCAAGGCTGCGTCTTCACTGCGTGAGACAATAGCCTAGGCGATTTTAATAGCCCTTATTAGAATGTGTACGTCCTGGATGAAGACATCAGGGATTCTACAATGCTGCAGAATCACGGGGATAATATAGGCCCATTGGAGGTCTACCATGTTCTTGAATTATTTGACATTCATTTATTTTCTATTGAATGCTGGAAAGGTGTTTGGGCGATAGGATACATCCCGTTTGTAATCAATGCTGGTCCAAAGTCACTTGTACCGTAAGGCATGACTGGAGCAAGTAAGATGGAACGTTGGTCGGTAGGAGAAGTTTGGCGACGGCGTCGGTTTCGATCGTGCCTGATGCGTTGAGCAATGGTATGAGATGGGAGGTATTAAATGACTGCCATAGCGCTGAAGAGTGTGTGTCAGGCTAATGGCGCAGTCAAAGATTCAAGACATCATCCCAGCATCTCATCCTTTCATATGATTCTTTGCATAAACCAAAGCCTTTTCTGCCAAGACCCCAGGATGATGTCCCAGGGTGTTATGCAGACCTCCCTACCTCTTCAGTCGTCCTTCCACACAACCACCAGGAACTCCAGGAACACGCCATGTCTGGACCAACTCGAGACCTGCAGCCTCTAACATTTTCTTAAAGCCCGCTTCGGTCCGCTCTTTACCACCCATGGTCATGACGGCCTGGTCAAGAACAGCAGACGCAAAATCAGCTTCACCCACACGCGGAGCAAGGACCATTTCGCATATAAGGACACGGGAATCGGGAGACATTGCTTCGGCCAGACGGGTGAGGATCTGGATACCGACGGGGTCGGCGTAGTCGTGGAGGATCATACGCATAAAGTAGGCTTTGGCACCTGGTTTTCTCGAGTTAGCAGAGTGTTTGCAGCAACTGAATTTGCTTGTCATACCCTTGGTAGGCTGCTCAGTCATAAAGTCGTGCTCGACCAGCTGAACATCATCAGGCAAGGTCTTGTTGGTCTTCGCAAGCTGGATAACTTCTGCTCGTTCCTGGAGCATGCAGCTCTTGGGTGTGAGGTCCGGGTGAGCCTCAAGGATCTTGTTGAGAACCACGCCCTCGCCACCGCCGACATCTACAAGCTCTATGATGCCGCTGGCCTCATCCTCCGGGGTATTCTTGAGAATACCAAAGTCAAAGTGGCCAGTGACTGGGATTGCAACATCCAGACCTGCCATACCAGTCTGGAATGCTTGGAATCGTTCAGGATTCTGCATCATGATGCTCCACACGGGGGTCCCCTCTTGTTTGTAGTAGGCGGTATATGGGTTGTGGAGAGGATCTTGAGGTTCTTCAAACTTGCCCTTGGAGACAAGGTAGTCGTCGAAGTTGTGCATGTGCTTGAACCATTCGTCATACCTGACAGCAAAGGGTTAGCAGGGGAGGCCAGTGAGGCAACGAGGTGAAAGAGCTTGCATGGCTAAGAAAAGATGGCCAGGAGCGGGTTTGTCCAAGATATAGACTAGGGAAAACTTGGTGTGTTTGTATTCTCCACCGTCGGGTTCAGTCTGGTCCAGGAAGCCAGAAGCAACTGCATAGCGCTGTGAGAGCTGGTGGGTAACACGAAGCTTGGCGGAGTAACGCACCTAGTACTCGTCCCATGCGCTCTAAATGGATGTTGGTCAACATGCTGACGAAAGAGAAAGAGAGCTTGCCATACCAATAAGTGAGTCTTGGACACCCGTGGCCTGGGAGAGGTCCTCGAGGGATATGGAGCCGGTTGCGGGGATAGCATCGAGGATTTTGAGCTTCATAAAGGTTCGAATGGCAACGAGCTCAGCAATCTAACGATGATGCGATCAATGATATGCAGGAAAAGAAGGCAGATTTAAGCTCACATTGAGGCCATGATAGTTGGGTTTCTGGTCTGGCGTGATGAGGGCTGAAGTGAGTGCCCTCGCCTTGTCCAGAATTTGGACTCGCGACATGTATCCATTGAGGTCTGGAGCATCAGAGTAAGCCTGTGCAGCCTGGCTGAGGCTGCTGACTAGATCGTCAACTTCTTGTTTGCTAGGAAGCGCCATTGTGGGCAATGATCATGCAGGTAAGAATCACAAACTTGTCTGTTGGTGTGACAAACAACGACTGAAGCGGGCAGTCGATTCATAGCGGTTGGCGGGAATGCGCTGGGTCTCGGAAATTCCCCAGCCAGCGACCGCCCCCTGGCTGGCCGAGGCCTTGTGGATCACGCCATGCCAAGCTCAGGCTATACTGCCAGTGGTTTAGCCTGCCAATATTGAGTGCGAGGGGTTTCTAAATCCGTGCCGCAGGTGGCCACATCCCGTGCATCCGCGTCCAAGGTCAAGGGCCTCTTCCATTCCTGCCATCGCTTGACGAATTGCACTGTGATGGTTCAGAAGCTTCAACAACACAGCAGTAGCCATTCGACACACGCACACGAACTAGCTCGCCACTGGATTCATGCCGTCGCAACCGTCATCTTCTCCGCCCGGAGATGAACCTCCTCAGCCTGGTGATCCCCCAGCTGAGCAAGCTGGGGCGCCAAAAGCGGGTCAGGTAACATCTGAGGCGGTCCCAAGTTCTCGGGACGATGACAAGCGAGAGTCTAGCCTTAGAGGGTCGGCGACGCCTCCAACCGCCAACGCCGGCCTCATCGAGCCTGACATCTTTCAAGAGCATGTCGACGATGAGACCTACCCAGAGTCGACAAACACCAGCTACCTGACCTCGATCGCCTCAGACATTCGGCGCGGCATTCAAGAGAACGGCCGAACCTATGGCGTCTACGGCATTCACAAGGCCTGGATCCCAAGCGACGATCTGGAGGTGGGGTTGCTTACTCTTTGGTTTTGGGAACGCTACTAATCGCATCGCTAGATGGAGAGAAACGATCTGCAGCACTGCAAGTTCAACATGCTCTTGGGAAACAAGCTTCACCTGGCTCCTATTCCCGACTATCCCCAGAAGATCATCGATCTGGGCACCGGATCGGGCATTTGGGCGATTGACATGGCCGAAGAGTATCCCTCGGCGAGGGTCATCGGCGTCGACACCGCTCCGGTCCAACCGTCCGTCATTCCACCCAATTTGACTTTTGAGGTATGTTCAATAACATGGCTTTACTCAGTACTCTCCAGAAGAACCCTTGCCCATGTCCCAATTCTTACCTTACGGTGCATGCTAACCCCCCCAGATCGACGATGTCGAAGACGACTGGCTCTGGGGAGAGGGAAGTTTCGACTTCATCCACGCCCGCGAACTTATTATGGCTATTCGCGACTGGCCTCGCCTCATGAAGCAAGCCTACAACCACCTCAAGCCCGGCGCCTACTTTCAGCTCGCCGGGTCCGTCCCCGACTTCAAATCCGATGACGGCACCCTACCCCCGAACTCTGCCTACGTCGAGATGGGCCAGATCTACTTTGAAATGTCTGGCCGCGTCGGCACCTCGGGATGGGAGCCCACCCGCTGGAAGGAGCACTTTGAGAACGCGGGCTACGAAGACATCCATGAGCTTGTACTAAAGATCCCGACGAATCCTTGGCCCAAGGACAAGCATCTCAAGGAGATTGGGGCCTTTGAGCTCCACCACTTCCGCGAGAACATCAGCAACGTCTTTGCGCGCGGTTATGAGCAGATTCTCGGCGGTGATCCGAACTACTTCCAGGTCTTGCTGGCACAAGCCCGGCGCGAGGTTTTGAATCCCAACATGCACAGCTGGGTTCCATTGTAAGTATGCCCTTGTTCTCTCGGTTTACACACCTGTGTGCATCTCTTCCAGTGTCAGAGCTAACTTTTGCTGCCAGCTATGTTGTTTATGGCCGTCGACCAGGAAACTCGACCACAACACAGCTGCCCGAAAAGCAAAAGGCAGCCTCTGCATCCCCAGAGGCGTAGTGGTTTGGCTGGGGAGAGGGAGCTTGCGGATCATTTTACAGCGAAAAGGACGCTAAGAAGGACGACGACGATGACGGAGGCAGTGATGACCCTGTGTATGATTCTGATACTGATTCTGACGACGGCCCGGTCAAGGGCTGGTTTCCCCATCTGAGAGCCTGAACTGCCACTTTGCTTTGTACTACCAGGAATCTTTCTTGTTCTATATAGTAGGTTTAATACATGGCTTCACTGACCCAACTGAACTTGAACATGGTCGCCCTGTGATACTATCTGAATTGCTTGACTGCTCTGTCAAGGGCAGCTTGCCTTCGCAACAATAAAGAACACAGTGTTTTTCCACATCTATAGCATCACAATAAACCCGATGTTAACACGGTTGTGTCTTCTATGCGTGTAGGTAGTTTTTCATACTTCTGGGCAGTGGGAGAACCCAAATACTGACGATTGCTGTGGCCACTGGCCAGCCTTGCTGGGCCATCCTGCCAGACTTCGAGCACCACCGTCGCCAGGGCATCAAAGCTTCAAATCAAATGCGAGAAAAGGACACTGAATAAGAGCAATTCCCATACGTGAACATCTGAGTCGAATGGCTTTTTGCACTTGATCATCTTTATGAGTGGAGGTGACCTGGGCGGCCGCCTGGTGCTGAATGCCTGCTTGTACAGCTGATACTGAATCACCATGAATTCGGCTGCAGCCCTAACGGCGGGTACATAAGCACGAAAACCCCCCAAACTTCAAGCCTCTCTCACTTTCTCCTCCTTGACTCACATCTCATCATCGGCTTCACCCAGCCCAGTCACACCGAGACAATCGACGCTTCAAAAGACATCAATCTGACATATATTCAACCTGCTTTTACTTCTCATTCTTTGTTTTTCGCTCAAAGACCCGAAAAAGTCACGTTCCTTGGTTACTGGACCTCATTGCCCTGCATCATCGAGCAAAGAAACATCGCGTCGAGCAAACATCACGGCACACTTCCATTTCCCTCACCTTTGAACATCGCAATCCCCTTCACGCTCCTATACCTGCTTTTTCTTCCTTCTTCGCTTACCTTCTCTGTCTTCTCAATACCCGTTCCAAACACTCTTGTTTGTTTCTCTTACGTTCACCATGGGCGGCAACGTATTTGCCCACGAAGACCCTCCGCTGGAGACACCGCGGATGCCCAAGGCAGTCTACGAGCAAGCCAAGGCTCTTGTTCGCGACAATCTGAAGACCGTCTTCCGCGCCGTCTACCATCCTGTCGAGGGACCCGGCAAGCAAACCTTTGGCGACATTGACTGCATCGTATCGCAGCCAAAGCGACCTTGCGGAAGCAGGGATGAGCTGATCCATCGCATCAGACTGGCTCTCGGAGCTGCGGCTGTCAAGGTTAACAAGGGTGCTGAAGAAGCGTCTGCACACTTTGCAATTCCTTGGCCTGATCATCTTCCCTACCCTTCGGACTATGCAGAGCTTGTCGAAGAGTCGAACCGGGTCAAGTCATCTTCTCTTGCTGGATCTGCTTCTCTTCCTCGATCTTCTACTCGTGCCGGACCATCTTCCGAGCCTCAACTTCCGGAGCCCGATTCCAGCCAGCCTTCCCGCCGATCCGTGCAGCAGCGTGGCCAAGATGTGAGTCAAGTTCTGACAAGCAAGTCATGTTGAGTGACAGAAGCTAACAAATCTCTTTTAGTGGCCTCTTGCATCTCCAACTGAGACGGAGCTTTCAGCTAAGGAGGCTCAATCTGTCAGTGGCTTCGAGCAAGGACGTGGCAGTAGCAGCTCCCGAAACTCTATTCCTGTACCTCATGACAATGGAAAGAAGACGGGCCCCCAATTTGAGCTGAAAGACAGTCGACGATCTAGTAAGTCCTTCACTTTTTGAATCAAGAATCCAAACCAAGGAGCGAGGTTGACATTTTGAGCAGGCCCATCGCGATCTTTCTCCGTCAAACTTGAACAAGCTTCCAAGGACTCGGGCAAAGAAAAGTCGTGTCGTCTTTATATCCAGGTCGATGTTGAAGTCTATACTGCAATGAACCGCCTGGAATATGCAGTGTTCCACGAAGCCCATGGAGACTTTTGGCAACTCGTCGGCTCCATCATCAAGCCCTACGGCCTTACCATCGACGACCAAGCTCTGTGGCTGCGCATCCCCGAGATCGAGACTGTCGACCGCAAGAAGTCCAAGATCCGACTGACCGAAAAGCCAAACGAGATTTTGAAGTTCCTTGGCTTACCCACCGAACCATTCTGGGGTGGTCCTTTCCCGAGTCTCAACGCGCTGTACGAATACGTCGCCAAATGCCGGATGTTCTGGGTTTCTCCCGAGGTCGAGGTCGAGGACGAACGCCGCGCCATCACTTCCAACGACCGGCGACGCATGAACACACGCCCTGGCTATCGCCAGTGGGTGGAAGAGTTCAAGCCTCGTTGCCGCGAGCAAGGCCGTTTTGCTCAGGAGCCCTTGACCCGCGAGGACGTCAAGCAGTTGGCCTTTGCGTCGTTTGGCGTCCAACCCGCCTACGACAACACGCGCCGGGCTTTCCTGCAGGAGCAGCAGAAGCAGCACATCCGAAAGGATGTGATTGGACAAGTGGTTCTGCCGGCGCAGGATCGCCCTGAGAACCAGGGCATCCTGTACAAGAGCCTCCTCGTCAAGGCCCTGCGGGCGATCGTCCTGGACGGCGATCGCTCGTACAGCATCTACGCGCCCCTGACCTTGCGGGACGATGACGGATTCTTCAACATTGAAAGAGTCCAAACTTTTATCGACACGTACAAGGAACGGATCGGGAAGGAGGTGATGGCGAAGCACCTCGAGAAGACGAGGAAGGAAAAGGGAGGGAAGTCGAAGAGCTCTTAGGAGATGCGTAAGATCCCCCTGCCCCGACTCCCCAGCACTGTAAGTTGGCGATTCATCGGTGTATCTGTTTGAATTATTACTAACTTTTCTTTTAGCCAGAGCAGTAGTTTTTATAGATGGCATGTTTCTTTTGTTTTTATATAGTAATCTCAAGAATATCAGGTCGATTACCGTGCTCCAGTGTAATGTGGTGTGTATACGATATGAATTTTTCATTTCCAAGTCCATTATGCCCGATGAATTACGATAATAGTATTCTGCCTCACAATATGTCTAAAACCTTTTCTGGCAAATCATTATAGCATCAGTATGTTCAACAACTAGTCTAGACGTGAACCTCCGTAGAAATTGCAATTCAGTCTTGAGAAGTCTTTTCAATGTCCTCGCTAAAGTGTTAGCACTCTGCGGTATTGTGGCTCTTTCTTCTTGTTGATAAAGAACTAGAATGGAAGGGAGAAGGTGCTGGTCATATTCACCAAGCTCCAAGGACTTGTGGCCCAGATCACAGTTGGCACCACTTATCTTCTCGGCAGCATAGTTTATCTCGCACTGGTCTTGGGTGTTCAATCTTGATTACCCGTAGAGTGACATTGGGCGCGCTTTTACTTCTAGTGGTGGAAGTAAAGGAACGGCGGGTGATGGAATGGAAAATATGCATGGTGAGTAACGATGGAAATAATAAAAAATTGGGTGGTGATGTGTTTCGTTTGGCTTATGCTGATGTGATCAAACGTGCTTGATTAATATTATAACTCTGCCACTGACCTTCTAGAAGAAGCACAGTACCAAAAGTGCGCATTTTCTTTATAAAAATAGGAATTTCATCGGTCCAAATGCCACGCAGCACTTGAACCTTTACGGCCATTGTCCTGGTAGTCAGTCTCTGGGACTATTGACTACCTAGGTATGTGGCTGTTGCGAATTGTATTATTCGACTTGATAAAGGCCACATTGACCACAAGCTTGTGGCAAGACACTGTTTGTAACCGAGCCCCAGGCGGCACATCATGTTGCTTCTATTCTATTCTCAGGCGTTCCGTTTCAGTGCAGACACCCGTATTCCGTCATTGCTTGGGCTCATTCGCGGACGCACAATCCCGGGCTCCCGAGAGTGCGGCTCGGAATTTCTCCGCCTAGGTCAAACCCACCCAGCTCCTGTTTCTGCTCTCATCTTTTTCCTCCCCCATTCTCTAGTTGTGTGACATCTCTGCCCCTCCCTCGAGATTCCGGCCGGCTCTAATCGTAAGTACCTATTCAAAGATTGCTCATGTCCCCATCTACTCGTCCTTCTTTGTCCAATAACCGCTGCCATCTTCTCTTTTTCTGCCCTTGTATCGGTGCCGGTCTTGGCCTCGGAGTGCGCTTCTACCTCTTCCTGGGTTCTTGTCTCCACGGTTCTACCTCTCTCAGACCTGTCCCTGTTCTCAATTTTGACAAAAGCCTTGGCTAGTTGCTTCTTGCGCTGCTCCAAATCCTGCTTTTGGTTTTTTGAAACGCCGTGTCTCCTCTTTGACTTCTTTTCCAGGCCCCGAAAACTTTTCTGATCATTCTGTTTTATCCAAACTTGTTGGCCAGTTCCACGCTAACTTATTTTGATCGACCTAGGATCTCGTTCCAGTGGGAAAGCTTCAGGTCCTCGTCCTTCGTCAAGATGCCCAAGAAGCCGCTCAACGTTCGCTTCCAGACTCTCTTGGATCGCGTCAGACCACGTCGCAGACTCCGCCGGCCCCCTCGTTCTTCTCGCTCTCTCTCTTCCCCCGGCTCTGATAGCGAACGGCCTGCTTCTGATGGCCAAGCTCCTGTCCTACATGACGCACTGATTCTTCGCCTTGTTCCGGTTGGCGCCCCCGAACCAAGCAATCAGACCCCAGAGGATCTTCCCACCAAGCCTTGGAGAATTGCTGGCAGTGTAAGTACAGTTTCACAGTTCATACATATGCAACTTCTTCGTGCTGTCATTTGCTTCTATTTGCTTAAGAGGGGAGATTGTTAATTTGTATTCTTAGGACATATTCCCCGACAGCCAAGGCCGCGAGCTAGACGCTGCCTTTTTTAAGAGGTATGTATTCATGTCAGCCTCTCTTTTCCCTACCTGTCCTCTAACTCTTGGCCAGCTCTCGAAAACACTATCGGGTAGATATCCACGGAAAGTCATTCTTGCTCCCCGCCGATGTATTCTCTCAGCACCAGGGCTAGGAGTTCCTGCGCGAAGACGATATCCCCAACATCCCAGGCGACGTGCTTACCCTTCTCCTCGAGACCTTCTTGACCACCGATGGCTTTATCGGGTACGAGAAAGGTCTGAACCTTCCTCTAATCCTGGCGGCCTTGAGTTTTGCTCTGGAGAAAGGGATGACCCAAGAAATCGAGAATCTCTCCCGTACCATTGATCGGTACATCTGTCTGCGGATGTTCCATCACAACCCTCACTCCCCCATGGGCGCTTCTCTGGACCGCGAGTACTTTTCCTACAGGTCTGAGGAGATCTACCGGTCCTGGATCCTGGTGAGAGGTGGCCTCTGCCTCCACGATCGCCTCCGACTAAGCGACCTCACCAAACTCTACGTCCACATGATAGACTACGAGCTTTGGCCTGAGCTAACAGCGCAATTCGACGAAGAGTTCAAAGAGACCATCTACCATTCATATGAGTTGATTGGGCGCGACCCCGGGAGTCGCTTTGAGGAAGTGTACCATGACTTCTTCCTCCGCACGGGGTTTGGCGTACATCCCTGGATGCAGGGCCCGGCTCGACTTCCCACCTCGACACAGCAGAGACACGCTGCTGCCTCTGAGGGAGACGATATATCGGACCTCCAGCTACGCTCTCCCGTCGTCTCCTTTCCTTCTCCGTCATCGCCTCACCTCTCTGAGCAGGATGCTCGTCGCATCCGCCGGGAAACGGCTGTCTTCCCCCCCGACCACGTGCCGATCGACTTGATCGAACCTTTGATCTAATTTTATTTTAGTATTAAGACAAAATGCCAATGGCACGTGGCTCACCACAGGAACGAACTCGACAACTGAATCAACAGAATCCACTACTAGCTCTGCTTCTATCACGACTAAGACAACGACAACAGAACCCTCTGCTTCATTGACCTCTGCTGAGGTGACCACAGAATTCAGAATTTTATCATCTCATGTATCTAATCTTTCTTCATGTTTTAATCGTTATCTTGGTCTTGTATCATTATCTTGTGTAAAGACGCTGTGTTGTTTTGCTGATGCATTTCTCTAATCCATCTGCAGGTGGCAGAGATATGATATTAACGTGATGCCGGCCTGGCATCGGCCCCGACATACCCAGAAGCAGATATCACAAACAAATTGGTGACAGAATACAAATAATGACAATGACAGCGGTAATACGGACCAGGGTACCACAAAGAGAGCACCGATTCCCAAGCGATGGAGAATCTTCAACGATGTGGACGGACGACGTCGTTCTCACGCACATTGTCACAACCAGTTTGTTGGTGATGTCTCTCGATTGGTCTGGCTAAGTGGAACTATCGCTATTGCACTGGGGCTTTTATCCAGACTTTACGGCATGGCAAAGGCCGCGCTACGGGAGGGGTCCAGAGCGTCGATCCCCTATCTAAACCAAACGGACCTCCAACGCTGCTTCACGTGTCGTCGGAGCTGCGCAGGCTGTGATCCGAACTCTTTGCCGTAGATGGCATGTAACACGGCTCATACCCCGTTGACGGCGTATTGCCAGCTTCAGGCCCCCCTCTCTATCTGTAATGCTCGACTGCTCCGTCAAGGGCAGTTTGCCTTTCTGCCCCCCCTCTTCGATGCTGCACCAGGGCAGCGTGGAAAGCCGACGTTGTTAGCCAAGCGATACAGAGGTAGTGAACCAATGAAGTGACAACCAGCAATTTGGTGGCACTCAATCCCTTTGCTGCTGGCTAACAGGCTCCATTCCCTGGACCTCCATCCGCGTTGCTGTCTGATCCGTCAAGGGCAGGCCCCAGCTTGTCATGCAAGCGGCCAAAAAGCTGAGGTGATTGTGGTGCTATTAATTTGTAAGCCGCAGCGGCATTGTCCAGCATCGACCGCGCCGGCGCTCTTGGTCTTTTGAAGATAGAGACGTTTAGGCATTGTTGCGAGGTGATGATTGTGAGATGATGTTGTAGCTGTGATGCGTGGTGGCAGTGATGGGAGAAGAAGGCCTTTTTATCTTTCGATCCAATTGGCAAAGCTTCGTCTTAGACAAGTAGGGCGACTCTTTCGGCGATGCAGTGATGCAGCTGGAAAGGTTAATTTGGGAAGGTATAAGTATTGCATAGCATTGGGCCTATGAAACACTTTGTGTAAAGATACTGTGTTCTTTTGTTGACATGTTTCCTCTGATATCTGAAGGTGGTAAAGTCATGATACCAATGACGCTGTGTTCAAGTTCAACTGTGT
>JABFFE010002183.1:0-17206 GCA_013623625.1 Fusarium setosum
GATCCGGCCCGGCCCCACCCGACTCCGGCATTCGCCAGATCCCATCTTGCTCGGATGAGCTCGCATCACCATCAATGTTAACGGACCCATGGCAGAGCATATACTGACATGATTCTTAGACTACATGACGTATGTATTCCAGATGGCTAATCTTGAAGGAAACATCAACCTCATCGCGTCGGGCATCCAGTACGCCCTCTTCATCGTCTTCACCTCCATCATGTTCCCCTTCATCGACAAGACCGGACGACGGACCCTTCTCGTATGGGGCTCAATCGGCATGGCCGTGTGCCACTTTATCGTCGCCGCTATGCTGGGAGGCTACTCGGTGCCCGTCCCCGAGGGCGTTGGCGGCAACGCCAACGTTGTCATGAGAGTCACTGGCTCCCCGGCCTACACCGTCATCGCCTTTAGCTACCTCCTGATCATCGTCTACGCCCTCACACTTGCCCCCGTGGCCTGGATCTACGCGGCAGAGGTTTGGTCCACGGGTACCCGGGCGACGGGCATGGCCATGGCTGCGGAAGCTAACTGGCTCTTCAACTTTGCGCTTGGCATGTAAGTGAATTGTGCTGGACATGTGATGGTCCTCACCTATTTCTGCATAGGTTTACTCCCCCGGGCTTCAAAAACATTCAGTACAAGATCTTTGTCATCTTTGGCGTCCTGTGCATCGGATCCGCGATCCAGGCCTTCTTTACGTGAGTGGAACCTGAGCACAGATCCCCCTGTCTGTCGGGCGTGTGTCTGGCACGCAGATCGGTTGGCTGACCGCGAAAAACCAGGTATCCCGAGACATGCGGCAAGACAATCGAGGAGGTGGAGGAGCTGTTCAAGAAGGGAGCGCTCCCGGCGTGGAAGACCAAGAAGGGAGGCTCGCGTCTCGAGGCCGAGGTGGCGGCTGTCCAGGAGGCCAAGGCCCATGGCAAGCTGGACGAGGTTCTGGCCGAGACGCCCATGCCGAGGACTATTGGGGAGAAGGGAGTGACGGGGGCTACCGAGCGTGTTGGATAGATCTGCAGCTGTTGTTGGGGTGGTGAAGGAGAGATGAGAGTTGGAGTTTAAGGAGGAGAGGTGCACTGCTCTGCAGAGGCATTAGTGCTTCTAGCTGTTTTGTGTAGAATGAACATAGAGATTCTACACGAGACTCACTCAATCAATCAATCAAGCTTTTGCTGGACAAATGGGTAGAATCCGGGTGGTCAATTATCTAGAACCTTGCGAAACTGTAGTCTTCAGTTGTGCCTCTTGAAGACATGCATGTGGAATATTGTTCGACTATTGGGCGATCCCAACTCAACTCGTGTCTTGGTATGCACCGGTTTACCGGTTTGAGGGTATTCCCATTGCGAAGACGGATCTGGTTAGACGTCCAGTGAGGTAGTACTCTTAAAGAGCGCTCCAACTACGGCTGTCTGGGAACTTGTGTGGAATCAAAGTCCCAACACCACGATGATACCCATGTGTTTGAAAAAGAGAATAAAGTGCTGATAGCTAAAGGATCCTGTTTTGAGCACGTATGAGAGTGAAATACGAGGGGGCGAACTAACGACTGGGGAGATGCCGCCAGAGCCTCTTTACCCGCGGGAGCTAAAAATGGAACCTGTCGTGCAGTAGTTTAGTGCCAGGGTCCAGAGACCAAGAGGGACCAAGGCAAGGTACGGAGTAGAAAAATCCGGGGTTGAGGCTGTGTCTCTGTTGAATTGGTTGGATGTCTCTAGCTGAGTGAGGTTATCCAAAGGGTCAATACAAACAAGGTCTCTCTGCCATGAACTATTGCTGCTGATACTACTTGTACAACTCAATGCACAACAACCCAAAAAAAAAAAAAAAAAGCCAATACGAGACTTTCCACGTTCGGACAACCTGTAACTGGTCAGAGACGTCATGACAGACATTCCTTCACAGATAGGGCGTGGCGCTGCCCAATGAGCTGGGCGCATCCCCGTTCCACCCTCAACTCAGCCCTGGCATTTGCTCACCCCCATCCCTGTGCAAAAGCAAGGGGTCGCACCAGGGAAGGGGTAGACTCTTCGCCAGTCACAGGGCGTCAAGCGTTTAGCGCTACTAGCCACTGAGGACAGAGATGGGCGACAACTTGAACTGACTCGGGCCGTGACGCCCAGATTGGTGGCTGCTGGCTTTTCATCAAGCAAGAGAAAACACGCGAGTTTGGTGAAGAGCGCTAAGCGGCAAAAACATGTGATGAGAGTCAGTTACTTGTCAAAAGGGGTGGGTTACTGTCGGATGCATGCAACTCTTTTGCCGTTGGTTTGCGTGCATGCATGAATAAGGATGGCTTAGCTTACTCAGGTACATACATACATACCCGCTTCCCCCAAGTTCATGCTCATGCGCCGTTTGCTGCAGATTCAGGTCCAGAGAGTCAGACATTGGCAGCCCAGACTCTTCTCGCCTATGAGGGCTTTTGACTCAGCCCCGGTTATTAATGTCCAGGCCTCCAACTCGCAAAAAAGCTCAGGCCAGGCCAGGCCCGGCCCTTCGGTCTTCCCCGTAGTAGAGGGACCCGGGCATTCGGCAATGGGAACAGTCTAGGGGATCCCGGAGATTTGGACAGAATACAGAGTAAAAAAAAAAAAAAGGGAGGAAGAGAGCACGGTGTTGATACAGGCACGTTCGCGCACAAAAGGGCTCCAGGCCACTGGTGACAAGCTATTGGGAGCGTGCCTAGACTAATGGCTGACGAGGGGCGGCGGGCAGCATGACGAGTTGGTTGACCTGGGGGACGGGAAGAAGGTGTTTCTGGAAGGGCGGCATTAGGGCGTAGTGTCGACGATCATTGGGTCGTCGTCTTATTTTGATGTTCGCTTGGGCTCTCGAGACTATTATTGTGCAAAACCCCTCACTATTTCCCGATATTATACTGTTATTGTGAGTGGTAGCGAATAGGTAGCCCTCAAACTTGAGCCTACGACAGCACAGTACCTTTCGTTGCCATGGCTCGAGTTCAACGTTGTTGATGCGGGAACGGAATGTGATGGGTGTCAGTTCACTACGGAGACAACCAAGCAAGCAATGCCAATGCCAATGCCCCCGCAGGTTTTATTTAATCTGAGCAATTAACAAACCGGGAAGGCCGTTTGCCGTTGGGCTTCAAAGACTTTTTTTCGTTTGTTATCCGTTTGCCAGGGCCTGACAACGGAAAGGAACAATCCAGTGTCAGGTATGTAAACGGAGGGCGGTGGCGTTGGGCGGTTTGTTGTTTTGTTTTAGGTCGAGCTGCCTTGGGCTTATTCCTTGCCGCCGCGGCCTGCTCGCTATTTTCGCCCACTGAAGGGAAACCTACATACCCACTGGCCCGGCTGCTACCCACTGGGCCACCCGCCCGCTAAAAAGTCCCTAGTGGGCTTCGTCGCACGTTCCCCCCAGGTGGAGGAGGGTGGGCGGCGGCGGCGGACTGTCACACGCGCCAGTGTCACTCGTGCTTCCATGTCACTCACTCACTCCTCCCTCAGCTCGTTTGCAGGTGGCCCATCACTTCTCTCTCACTTTCGCTTCCTCGCTCAAATCTCCATCACCTTTTTTGTTTTAACGCCTCACGAAGCACCGCCTCTTTTTCCTCCTCCTCTTCTCCTCTCTCCATCCTTCACCACCGCCTCTTCTCGCCATCCTCCCCGAAACTCTTTCCTCCTTCCTCCACGGTGCACGCCGCCTTTCCTCCAAGGTTCTCGGTGCAGCTACCTATCTTGCTCTCCACATATCGAGAACAACCGCCCATTTCCAACGTCCTCAACTTTCCAGCCTTCTCCACCCTCGCCTTTCCACCGCGTTCCATCAATCCCGTAATCTTGAGCTCCTGAGCTTGTTTCCCCCGGGGTCTCAATCTCTGCTCGGATTTCTAAGCGTTGCGTCCCCTCGTATCGTCAGCATCCGAACCGTCAACCTGCCCTGGTTGATATAGCTCCCCCCCCCGGGACCGCTTCTTCGTATCACCGCTTGACCGACAAGCAGTCCACGCGTCTGGCCATCGCCCGCCGCTCGAGATTCGACCAAACCACCTCAGCCGACACATGCCACCGTTGACGTCGTGACGACAGCGGTTGGTCCCCAAGTTCCATCCGTACCTCCATCTACCGATCACCAATCTCTCAGCATGGAGCCTGTTCCCGAGACGGAGCGGATGGAGGAGTTCCGACCTGCTCCTGTCTCGTCACCTCCATCTGCTTCTCCAGCGATGCCCTCGCTGCGGATTCAGAATCCAAACTCCGTCTCGACCCTCAACATTGACCTCCCTCGGAAGCCGCCCAACCTGAGACGCAGCACCGACCCCAGTCCGACATCGCCAGCTTCTCCCTCCTGGCCTGCCTCGACCTTCATCCCCTACCGCCCGCGCACCACCTCCCCTCTCTCGGGTGCTCATTCTCGATCCCGCTCCACAACCAGTCTGGCACCCCCCATGTCTCGCACTCAATCTATGCCCGGCGTTAGTGGATCTGGACATATTCTCTACTCCCCCCAACGCCGTCCCGCCAGCCCATCGGGATCCCCGAGCCGCGTTCGAATCCCACGAAAGCCCGCCGACGAGGCCTTTCCGCCTATTTCTCCTGTTCGAACCTCGGTCCTTGAGCCCGAGCGGAGACACGCGGAGAGGCGGAGCAGCTCTCCCATTTTCGGAGTTTCCACGAGCACTCCGGCTCGACTTCGTAGACCTTCTTCTCCCCTGCGGACGATTACATCTTCGAGCACCGGCTCTCTGGGAACATTTCCCCTGACCCCGGGGTCTTCCATCTCGTCTACTTCGTCGTACCGAAGCTACGATGCCCTTTCCGGGAGCTATGGCACCACATACTCTTCCGTGCCCTCCACACCGACATCTACAAGATCACGAAGCCCCAGCATCTCCAGCTTGGAGACTATTCCTGACACCCCCGATGCGGAGGAGGCGGCTCTGGAAGCTGAGCGAATTGCCCAGCTCAAGGCTGCTGCGGATGCAGCCGAGGGGAACGACTCGTCCGACTTGAAGGGAAAGGATGGGCAGCTGCGGGGGCGCACAATGGGTTTCGGGTCCAGGGACAAGCGAAAGCGTTGGAGTGTGTGCGGTGCTGAGCGGAGAGGGGATCTCGATTTGGAGACGATCTGGGAGGATTGATTGGTGGATAAGGAGACAGAAGTTGAACCATTGAGAGATAGCTCGCACATGGCAGGTCTGGGCCGAGCAG
The DNA here is from genome assembly GCA_013623625.1 of Fusarium setosum. NCBI lineage: Eukaryota > Fungi > Ascomycota > Sordariomycetes > Hypocreales > Nectriaceae > Fusarium > Fusarium setosum. The sequence goes on from JABFFE010002183.1 coordinate 5,181, forward strand.
AGCAGAGCAGAGCAAGGGATGTTGCTTTTACACGACACGATTGCATCACAGGCGGCGGATTGTTCATGATTTTATCGGCATAAGCACATGGTTTTCGTTTTTTACTTTTTTACAAAGGGCACGACGGCGATTTGCGTGACCCTCTTGATACCCATCCCTGCACATCTGCATATCCGACAGGAGAACTCACTCACATAGCCACAGAAGAGGCCAATTGACTTGGCTGTGCTGTGCAAACTTGTACTTTAAGGGGAACTAGACACACACACACACACACTCTCTCTCTCTATCTTGCCCTCACTTTACGATTGCTTGTTGACGAGGAGTGAGTGAGGGGGATTGATCGCCCTTGGCAAGTACTAAATCAAAGACATATCGGTAAATAGACCAACCTTGAAACCACAATGCTGCTTGTCTTTTGTTCCCTGTCTTGGCCAAGTGTAGGATCGTCGCGCCTTATCGCAGGGGCTTGATGGTCTAAATCTCGAAAACATCTGCTCTCAAATTCGGCCACTGCCTGAGATAAAAAAAAAAGGTGATCATAAGGGTACTCAAAGCCTTATCCCTGAGTTCATCCTGAACTAACCCAAGTTTAGACTTGGTTCATCATAAAAGAGTATATGCTTCCCTCAATATGGATTTCGATACTCATTGCTTTGTTGCTTTGAGCCCTTTGTGTCCATTGTCTTCTCCCTTGAGGTCGATAGTGCGCCCCACGACGATGATCGCCCTTGGCAGGGCTTCATCCTCCATGGAAAACTCTCCCTCTTTCAATATTCCACCCTTTTCAATCTTCAATATTCGTCCCTTTTGATTGACAATTGACTCCTTCGGCAGCTGCCCTCGACACGATGAAGCCGTACTTAAGGACCATGGGATACGATCCTAGAAGCAGAACTCTTACCACCAGACTCAGCATCTTCTCTTCATCTCTCACAACAGCCTCATTCACTTGGCTGCTCTTCTCCTGATTCGTTCTCTCCTTCTTGATACCGAGTCTTCAATATGCTTTTGCCAACGCTTGTGAGCGTCGTTGGCTTACTTGCCACGGCTGTCGAGGCCGCCCCTCGGGGCTTCAACGGGGTATGAGTCGATGAATGCCATATCAAAGACGCTCTAACAGTTGAAGCAGATGCGACGAGATGACAGAGGATCCCAGGCAGCCGCCCGATCCGACTCCTCATCTCCTGGTTACCACGACGTGTATGACGAGCCCAAAGTCTACACTCCAGAGGCCAACTATGCTCCTGATACATACACCAAGCCCGGCTCTTACTTTTCCGTTCCACCCAAGAACTCATCCACCTCGGACGCCAACTCTCAGACTCTTGAACCGGCTACCCAGTGCCCTAGCGGTGGTGTCCACGTCTCAACCCAGACTATCGACGTCACCGTCACTGTCACCGCTTCCTCCAACGGCTCCTACACCGAGATCTGCCATGATTGCACCAAGACTCTCACCCGGAATAACACCGTCTACGTGCCCCCTAGCAAGTATGCCTCTACACAGCCATATGACGGTGAGACAAAGGATGCTTACCCGGGCCCTACGACGACGGGTATCGACGATGGACAAAACACTGGTTCTGCCTATCATCCTGTCAACTCGACCTATCTCACGCCTTACAAGACAAAGACTGACGGAGACCCCGGTGCTATTGAGACCAGCACGAATGATCATCCTTACATGAACTCTACCTTGGTCCCTTCGTTCACGACGCCCATCAACGGACACACTTCCGAGGCAAGCTCTCAAAGTTCCGACCTGTCTCCGGTCGACAACACGCCTGGTAGCTACAGCTCCAATCTTCCCGTTTACACCAAGCCAGCTTACACGAAGCCTGTGTACTCGAATCCCGTCCATGGCAACTCCTCGATTGTTGGCCCGGTCTACACAAAGCCCTCACACACAACGCCTGGTTCCTCTGATCCTACTAGCAACTTTACCATCGCTCCCGTGTTCACTAGACCCTCTTTCCCAACACCCAGCAATTCGGACTTTGGGGGTTCCTCTGATGCTGCTGCTGGCAACTCGACAAGTCCTCCTGTTTTCACCAAGCCCTCGTTCCCGACGCCCATCAACTCGGACTCTGCGGGTCCCATCAACTCTACTTTCCTGCCTCCTATCTACACCAACTCCGCGAACACGCCAGTGTATACACCTCCCGCCTACACTAAGCCCGCTTATACGAAGCCAGTCTACTCGGCTTCTGACAACTCTACTTTCTTGCCCCCTGTTTACACTAAGCCTGTTGGCACGCCCATCTACACGCCGCCTGCTTACACCAAGCCTGTGATCCCTGGTAACTCTTCTACTGTCGACTCTGCTGTTTCCACCTTGCTCCCTGAGACCCAGACTGTTTACACTCCGCCTGTAATCCCTGGCAATTCTTCCACAGCCACACCTCCCGTCTACACCAAGCCGGTCTACACCAAGCCCTCATACTCGGACCCTTCTTCTCCTAGCAATTCTTCGGCTGTAGCTCCCATCTTCACGCCACCATCCTACACCAAGCCCAGCTACAGTGATCCTGTGCACTCTGGCAACTCTTCAAGTGTTCCTCCGGTCTACACTCCGCCTGTCAACACACCCATCTACACCCCGCCATCGTACACGAAGCCTGTGTCCTCAGGCAGTGCTGTGCCGGGCAACTCTTCGACTGTGGCACCCATTTTCACTCCGCCGTCTTACACAAAGCCTAGCTACAGCGATCCTGTGCAAACTGGCAACTCTTCCAGCGTGCCCACTGTCTACACACCTCCTGCTTATACCAAGCCCGTCCGCACCCCTATCTATACGCCTCCTGTCTACACTAAACCAGGTTACCCCAGCGAGTCTTCTGGCCCTTACCCTCTGCCATTCAGTTCTTCTATCCTCACCAACTCGACGATTCCGCCCGTGATCCCCGTCACTTCAAGCGAATCGACTTCGGTTGCTGGTCCCTCTTCAACTCCCATATCTTCAGTCACTCAGAACGATGCTGTCTCCATCGCGACCACCGCAACTCCATCTGCCACAGTATCTGATCCTGATGAGCCCTGCGATGACGAGACTACGAGCAGCTCGGAGGCGACATCTTCACTGATAACCACAACTCCCGGTGTCTCCACGACTGAGACGGCTATCATTGATACTTCTATGGCGCCAATCTCGACGTCCTATCTCAACACCACGGCCACCACCGTGTCGGCTACGCCAACGCAGACCTTCTACGACGATACTGTCTACTATGGCGCCCCCAAGAAGGACAGTGCTTACTGCGGTGTTAACGGCGGAGCGGGAGAAGCCAACTTCATCGCCGAGTATAGCCAGAACACCGAGGGCGTGGCTGTCACCCTCGAAGGCTGCTATCAGTTCTGCAATGTGAGTCTACTCTCGTCTCCTGTCCTATATATTCCTAACATCTCCACCAGAGCAACACAGCCCACACCCGCGGCTGCCAGGCCTACCGCTTCTACCATGACAACGGTGCTCCTCGGTGTGCCCTCTACGGCGCTCCCGTTAACGTGGACATCAACACTCTCGACACCTCTGCGGAAGGCCGCTGGTATGACCTCGCCTGTGGCTCACCAACCAAGGAGACAGCCGATCACCAGCGAAAGCGATCCGGCGGACTGGGGGCGGCAGTTAAGATTGCTCTCGGTCTAGGTCACTAGGCGCTCTCACAGCATCATTGTCATGACATGGCCCTTTTGTATAGGTTTTTGGTACTTGGGAGTTTGGGGGTTTCGGGTAATATCTAATTCGAAGGAGAGAGCGATATACATGGATGTGATATCGGGGACGGTTTAATATGTAGCTTTGTTATTGGTCAAATGAAAAGCATTTCATCTCTTTACTCGAACCTCGTCTCAGGTCTGCGCTGCGATGAATGTTCTTTGTTCCCTTTTGGCAGCACATGAAGCAGACACCATGAACCCCGGCTAACCGTCGATTTAGACATCCGTATCAAAAAGCATCACTAGCTCTCACGACATCTCCAGTTTTGGTTTCCATCTAGATCCTTCCACCCCCAGCCCGTGGTCTCTCTCCCTTTGCTCCCTTTTCTTCCCGGCTACCGGCCTCGTGGGTCTAGTCACACACGACAGAAGCCTTGGCCAGCACCATTTTATTCCCATAGTTCTGGCCGCTGGCATTGCCAACCTTGTACAGGATGGGCGAGGTGAAGAACATGATGTGGCTCCGGGAACAAGGGTCCCTCTCCCAGCCAATTGCGCTCATGGCCTCTGTGTTGTATCGGAGACGAGAGCGCGAGTTTTGCGTCATGTCTTTCCATTGCACAAAAAAGATGGCCTTGGACGACATCAGCATCTGGTCCACCTCCCAGGCGGCCTCGAAGATGCCCCTCATCTCTTCCCAGACGTTCTTGTCGACCCTGTCGGGACTCTTGTGAGCATCTTTGGAAAATGGTCTCACATGTCGGGTCTCGATGTTGACAAGCTTTCTAAGAGCCTTTCTGTTCCCACCCCAGAGCTGAGCCAGGAGAGTTGACCCTTGAGCGATCCAACTTGTCGCTTGCTGGTAAGACGGGTTGACCCCTGGTCTGGCTTCTGTTTCCCTCAGGCGATCTGTTGTTCATTAGCATCCACCAAGCTAAGCAGAGAAGCAGGCCTTACGGATGATGACATGTCGAATAGCCTTTAGGTAGGAGGCGGCCCCTCCGCTGAAGACGTCGTTGTCACACTGAAACACTTGCTCATCCACAACTGCCCATAGATATCCCTGCATCAGGAACTCGCATTCGTCGTCATGTAGGAGCTTATGGTAATCGGGTGTCAGAGTGCGCAACCGGTAAGTGACGATGTCGTCCAACTGGCTGGTCGACGGGGCGTTGGCCAAAAGATGAGCCAGGCTGCGGATGTTGTAGTCGAGCTGCTTCCATTTGCTGAGAATGGCCTCGTCCGTGGTCTTTTCCGAGTTTGCCCTGGAGGAGCCGTCCATCCTGCGTCGCTGCTCGTCCTGTTCCTGCAGAGCCCTGGCCAGCTTCTTGTTCGCCTCGTCAAGCTGGACCTCCAAAGCCTGCTTCTCGACAAGCAATCCCTGGAACTTGTCCTCGAGGACCTCCATTTTCTCCGTGGTTGCAGCAAGTTTGCCTTGGAGTTCGAGAGCCTTGTCTCTGCCGTGATGCTTGGGACGCTCTTGGATGCACTCGAGCAGTTGTCCTTGTTGAGCAAGGACTTGTTCCAGGAGCTGGTCATGCTTATCAGCTCTGAGATGCACCGCGTTTTGGATGGAAGATGTAGCATCTTCCTGTGCCATGAGAACGTCGAGTGCGGTCCAGGCATCACAACCATCCTCATCGTCTTGTGCATGATCTGGTCCATTCTGGCGATCCAGCTTCTGGTACGGATTGGCCATGTGGGAAGAGGAACCTGTGACAGTCTCTTGGAAGTCAGGGGCTGCAGCAAACCGAAAATGCTTGGTCATTGCTGGTGCTGGAGGAGATGGGGCACTGGCATGGCATGGACGTGTAGATTGGTAGCTACCACTCAGGTGTGGTGGTGTCTTTGGCTCAGGGGGCTTTTGCTCTTCCATGTCCGTACTCTGAGAAGCCGGAGACGTCAGAATGGAGGTGAGCATCTATGGGAAAATGATCAGTGCATGTTTGGGGCCTATTTAAGGGTAGGCAAGGGCGAAAAAAAAAACATCAGATGGACTTACGGAAAACTTGTTGGAGAACATGGAAGTTCTGTACCCCGGGTGATGACCGATGACTGATGAATAGAAGAAGAAAGCTCGATTCAAAGCAGAAGAACAGCATCTAAATGTAATTTGCTGGACGCTGGTTGGGGAGGAGTGGGTGATGAAAGAAAGGGAGGTGAGAGGAAAGGAGAAGGGAGGTGAAGTTGCGCAAGAAATGCTGTATCAAATCCTAGGCTGCAGTCAGTGATTCACTGACGGATCCTGAGCATGAAAAATTAACCCTCGACTGAAGCCCTAAAACATTTGCCCATCCACAATTCTTCACTCGTTCTCCTTCCCATCTCCTCTCCTCTCCTCTCCTCCACCTCGAGCATTTTTTGCAAGCCCCGTCAGAAGCAAGCAAGCAACCAACCTCCCATACACTTTCGACCTTGGTTGGGGCCCTCATCAGCTCGGCCATTACCGCCTGGACAGGAAGACTCTGAACATTGCGCCTGGCACGGAGAAGAAGATGCCTGCGGACAAGCCACCTGAAGATGCCATCGTCATCGGCATCGACTTTGGAACCACGTCAGTCTTCTGGTGATAGCATTCCGGCTTCATGCTAACACCACTCACAGCTTCTCTGGCGTTGCCTGGGCATACTCACGAGAGCCCGACGAGATCGAGCTCGTCACCAGCTGGGACGCGGTGCTGAACCATTGTTCAGACGTTGAGAAGGCTCCCACCCAGCTGCACTACGGCAAAGACGCGACGACATGGGGCTACTCCATCCCCCCCGGCAAGGACGCCCTGAAGTGGTTCAAGCTTCTGCTCCTCGACGCAAGAGACGTTCCTGGTCACATGTCGGCTTCCGCCCAGCTCCGCGAAGCACGTCGCCTTCAAACCGCGGTCAACAGGGACCCCGTGGATATAATCGGCTGTTTCCTACGCAAGCTCTGGAACCACGCCGTCGATTCCATCAGGCGCACGATCGGCACCGAACTGCTCCAAAAGTCCAAGTTCCACGTCGTCATCACCCTGCCCGCAATCTGGCCCCCTTACGCCCAGCAGAGGATGAAGCAGGCTGCCAAGCTCTCTGGCATCCTTGATGCCCGGTCCTGCGGCGAGACCACCCTTGGCTTCATCTCGGAGCCCGAGGCTGCGGCTCTCGCGACCCTCAAGGATCTCTCCAAGAGATCTACTATCAAGGTACGCAACCCCCCTTCTCCAGAGTGACACACAAAAACCTTGCTGACTGAGTCCCTTGTAGACAGGCGACACCATCGTTGTTTGCGATGCAGGGGGCGGGACCGTCGTAAGGCTCCATCGTGCTTGATCCATCTTCCCCTACGACTAATGCAATGCAAAGGACCTCATCAGTTATATTGTCGAGTCTACCCAGCCATTCACCATCAAGGAATGCGTTCAAGGGGATGGTAAGTGAACACTCCATCATCTTTTCCTAACCCTTTGTCTAAAGATTGAATAGGCGACTTGTGCGGAGGTGTGTTCCTCGACGAGGAATTCATGAAACTGATCAAGAGGAAGACGCCCGACGAAGCTTGGGGCCAGGTGAGCAAGGCTGAGGAGAGAAAGTTCCTAAACGATGGATGGGAGCATGGCATCAAGCCCCAGTTCCAGGACCAGCAGAGAACATGGCTGGTCGATCTCCCAGAGAGCTGTGCTGGCAAGCAACCCCGGAAGCTGAAGCGACGAAAAACGCTTGAACTCAGCTCGTACGTGTTTTGCTGGACTTTGAGGATAACGAATGCCCAACTGCTAACTTGGTCCGGTAGGGAGGACATCTTGTCTGTCTTCTCACCCATTGTCAACAAGATCGAGGCTCTGGTGCGCCGGCAAACCCAGGCCATTGTAGAAAAGTACCACAAACCCGCAAAGGTTAGTTAATTATCCCCCGTCAACATTGGCAGGCGTGCTTACCTGGCCATGCTTCAGCACATCATTCTTGTCGGGGGATTTGGTCGTAGCCGCTTCTTGTTTGAGCGACTCCAGGAATCTTTTGAATCGCCTGTCCTGCAGTCCCGCGGAAACAAACCGTGAGTGGACCTGCTCCCTTCTTCGGGAGGGATATCTGACATCAAACTAGGTGGACCGCCATTTGCCGTGGCGCTGTCGTCCGGGGCCTCACTCAATACAATCTTTCCCAGAGCCTTGGGGTCAAGGTCGGGGCAAGAGTCGCTCGACTGAGTTACGGAGTCATCTTCAGTACAGGTTTCGATCCTGAGAAGCATAAACTCCGAGACCGGTATTGGTCGGAAGAAGAACAGGAATTTATTGCGGGAGGCCAGATGAAGTGGTTCTTGAAACGAGTAAGTGTCGGCCAATAAAGCAGCATGGAGATGCCGCAGCTGACCATGGGACCAGGGAGACGATATCACAACGAAGAAACCGGTTCGGGAACCCTATTACTACCTTTACTCGGAAGCCGCAGAGATGAGCCTGGACGAGATCTTCTACTCATCGGCTGCCCCTCAGCCCCCTCAGACGTGCGATGACACTGTCCGAAAACTTTGCGAGATCAAGTGGAACCGAGATGTCAGCCTCGAGTCACTCCCGACTTATACCAATAACCTTGGGAAGGTCTATCACATACTGGACTACGACATTGAAATGACATGCGAGGATGGGACCGTGGACTTTACAGTCTATCACGATGGCAAAAGGGTTGGCGGACACAACGTCAAGGTCAAGTTTTACTGAGCACCTGGCATCATTTTGTCCTGTGCCAGTCCTTTTTTTTTCTTCTTAGGACCGAGTCTGGCCGTTCCAAGGCCATAACAACTAGGCGGTTCTATTTACTGGGGGACCACAGCCATGTATTGCGGGAAAAATATCATGGGCTGGGTTTCGGAAAGGTTGGGAAAACTTGATCAATCCCCGTGGATATTAGACAGAAAAGGTTTTCTTTTGAGAATCAGGGATTAGAGTGCATTAGACTCTTGAGACATTAATTACCAAGAAAGCTTTGCTTTTCTAATAATGTACCGGTGTCTATCTTTCACTAAACATCTTGCTACGATAATGGCGACCATCATGCACCAATAGAACAAAAAAGCCTACAAAGTCTAGTTTCACAACGGAGTTGGTGACACAGGCTGAAGACATGTAAGTAGTAACGAGATCAAGCTGGGAATACACGTGCAATCTAGCCTATGGTCATCTCGGCCGACATGAGTCCTTTAGACGTCCTTTGCTATACATGCTATGTTGATCCAGGCTTCCGCCGTGCAAGAAAAGTGAAGAGAACCATCTAGGAATCCATCATTGCGAAAGTTTACCTCCAATTGAGCCATCTGGTGAACTGGGAGCATTCCATGTACAGTGGATGAGTGAGTGAGTGAGTGAGTGGGCAGAAATTTCCGTGTATCTGATTAACCGCCGCTTGTCCTCTTAGGTAAGAAGAGTCAAATCCTAGTCTAAGACTATACTATCTTTATGACCATCTTTATGGTGACCCTTAGCTAAGTTTACCTCAGGCTTATGCCAAAGAATTGCCTGCGCTTCAACCCATTCCAAGGTTCTCAATTCTGGATTGCCCCATCCCTGATCGTCAGGTAGGAGGTGAGGTGCGCCAGCAGCGCCAGATATAGCAGCCACCACAATAAGAGCCCATTGGTAGTCGATCATGGCCTTGAAGCGGATAGAATCTTTGTGAGGCAGCCGAACGTCAATCAAGTGACCAGATAATATGGGATAGCCAGAGTCAACGTGTGATGGACCAGGAAGGCTCCCGCCAGCATAAAATGCCTTGATGCTGTCAACCATCTCGTCAAAGTCGTTGTCTACTCCTCGAAGAGTCATGGACTTGGTTGGATTAGGCTCTCGACGCGGCATCCAGTGAAACTGGAGAGTAACGGCAGATTCATCCTTGGTAATAGGCTTAATGCCTAGACATTTGAACCCGAGGCGAGCGCAACGCCACCAGGCATGTAGTTGTCGGTTTAGGCACAGCATGTTCCAGGCCTTGTCGGAACCGCCTTGCGCCCGAGGATTGCAGATATAAAAACTGTAGTCCGTGACCCAATCGTCACTGAAGAAAATCGTAGAGGCAAACCAGACGCAGTTCGTCTTCTGGATAGAGGACTGGTTCTTGTTCCAAGAGAACGGGATGATGTGACATGCTTCAGGATTACTTGTGCCCATCATGACACAGGCATGATGGTCTCTGTCGCGGCATATATCCTTCTCGGTGTCGTTACGGTTTGCGTCGGGTGGAAAGTATTCGTCGTCTGGATCATCCCTTTTACGCGACCTTGCCGACGACCTCGAAACCTTCCTCGAAGTCTTCTGCTTCTTGCTGGGGGTCTCGTCATGGGATTGGGCAGTCAGCTCGGAGTAGGCTTTGTCCGTGAATCTCTGCAAAACTGTGAAAGAAAAAGTCATTAGTTTATCTGCTGCCGAAAGTATAGCAACAAGTGGCAAGTACTCACAGTGCTTCACCAGAGGTTGCAGCTCATTCAGACGTTGGTAGAGATCTCGTGGATTGGTGCGGTATGAGAGACGTCCGCCTGGCTGGAGGACCGACAGCGGGACGGTCAGAATGGCGGCAAGATGTGTCGCGTTGATTGTGAAGTCCGGAGTTTTGACCATATCCTGGCGTATCCGGGCCTGGATTCTGGTGGCATAGTCGCGACGTATCTCGGCCTCATCGACTGGAAGCAGGACTGCGGGCTCTTGGAATGGAGGATTCCGCTCCATCATCTAGAAGCCTGTGAAGATGTTGGAATATCTCTGTTCCTACCCTCATGTAAAGTAGAGAAACACACCAGCAAAGGACACATTATATAGGCATTTTGCATCAGCCTCATGCCATGCAAGGCAAAAACCTTGATCAATATAACCCTTCCAGGTGCATCGTTTTGGGATGAAAGCGCTCGAGCCGGCTTTCTTCGTATATAGCGAAAAGCGGAGGTGGCTGCGTGGAAGAAAAGAAAGAAAAGCAGGAGCTTACTTAAAGAGGTGAATCCTGAAGGTTTGGGTAGGCGCCTGCTTTTCCGCGTTTGACAAACAGCTGGCATATACTACCCAAGCACCGACATGCCTGCCTATTCTCGCTGCAAACAAGAGCGGCCCTAAGGAATATCTGCTACTCAACATAAGCCCAGGCTAAGATTTATACAAGGACTATCATAAAGATAGATGTCTCTTAGACCAGGATCCACTCTAACATTAGGGGAAAAGAGGAAGGCTACCAAGAATGCTCAATTTTGACAATTCTGGGGATTTCCTCGCTCAACGCCGTCGCTATCCATGCTATGCTAGTTAACCTAAGCCTCGTCCATGTCAACATCCTCCTGTCGTATCGGCAGCTCGGTCTGTAATCCCTGATCCTCCTCGCCAGCTGCCCCATTCGCCACCGGAGCATCCCTGATGTGTCGATACACCTTGACCGAGTTATCCTGGCCTCCGCTCACCATGGTCTCGCCATGAACATCTACCCAAAAGCACACGCCCGCGTGGCCTTCAACCCGCTGCAACACCGTCTTCGATCCGACGTCCCAGAGGACGATGCTGCCATCCTCACTGGCTGAGACAATGAAAGCCGCACCATCCAGGATGCCAAAACACCCGCCAACGGCAAACTTCTCATTTTGATGGCCTTGATACGTCTTCTTGACGCTACCAGAAACGTAGTCCCATAGCCGAATGCAGTTATCGAGGTTGAAGGCCAGAACAAAGCGGCCGTTGGGGGAGAAGCAGACGTTGGTGACAGCTGGGTTGTCTTCGTGAACCAGGGTGCGGAGGCATTGGCCTGTTGATGTATCCCAAACACGGCTGTTTAGTCGTTAGCAAGCGAAACCTGACATAGAGAATAGGAACCATACATCAGACCGTCTGTTGAGCAACTCACAACCAGCGTGCCATCCCGACAAAAGTCGATTCCACTGACAGGATCACTATGCGCAGGCAAACTACGCATGAGCCTGCCTGCCCGCACATCCCACAAGAAGACAGCCTCGTCGTAGGATCCGCTGGCTAGAATGTTGCCTTTGGGTGAGAAAGCCAGACAGTGAATATAGTTGTGATGGCCCTTGAGAGGAGCCATCTCTTGACCGGTCTCGGTCTTTCGAGCGGTAGTCTTTGGCCGACCTGTTACGCGATCCCAAAGTCGGATGGCCTTGTCGTCTGAGCCGCTTGCGATGGTGTTGCTATCGGGCGTCCAAGCAAGACAGCTAACACCGGCCATGTGACCAACGAGGGTGTCCATATGTGCTCCTGTGGCAGCATCCCAGATCTTGACGGTAGCATCGGCAGATGCAGATGCAATGAAGCGTCCATTTGGTGATATCCGGACCTGGGAGACCGGCTTGGTGTGGCCGTGGAGGACCAGGCGGGGACGGTAGTTGGGCTTGAAAGGTTCGCGGGGGGGAGTCGGTTG
>JABFFE010002190.1:0-17500 GCA_013623625.1 Fusarium setosum
GAGGAGGCAGGGGCGGAGAGCCCATCGATGGCGGGCGTTCACTCATGTTGCAAGATGTTGTCGTGCTTGTTTACAACTTTGCGTGTTGTGCGGGCTGAGTTGGGACCTGCCTCGTGCGCAATGGGCGATGGATAAAACCTGAGGTAGGAGGCAGGAGGCAACTGCCCGGCAACTGGCAACTGGCTCGGTTGGGGGGGCAGTCACTGTGTGTCACTGTCACGGGGACAAATCTACTGCACCGCTTTAAATCAGGGTTTGGAAGGTGCGAGCGAGAGTACAGCTCCCAAGGGAAAGGATGAAGCGCCTACATCGTCGTGATCTTGCGGCCGAGCATCGTCAACATCCATGGCTGAATAGCTGCTACCTCGTCCTAGACGACAGGGAGGCGGTGGTCATCAATGCCGAGAGAGGCATCCATAGCCCCCTACTCCATGACCGTCTCATCTTGTCCCGCCCAAGATGGGCCAACTGATCGATCTCCCGCCTCATCAGGCCGTCCCGTCTGCTCAACATCGACACGGTATATCGTTTTCGCGGGATCTTAAAAATGACCAGCTGTCAAACAGCGTGAATCGGGATACCCTTGGATCGCCAAGTGTGTTGGCTGGAATTCATGGCCTCGGCATGTGGTGCATGTGTCGAGTTGGCTGGGTTCCCAAGGTAAGTATTTATCTCAAGAACACGGATCACTCGTGGCTGATACACCTCTCATGACCGGATTTAGCATTCGATGTCTGTGAGTAGTACAATGGCGACTTGGGGAGCCTTGTCGATTCTTTGACTTGGATGCTTGGGAGCGTTCCCGGGTCTGTGTCGAAACTCAGTACAGACTGTGCCGTTTCCCCATCACATCTGAACAACTAATTGTTGGTCAGTGGAAGCCTCGACTCTAAACATCTTACCGAGGGCTGATCTTGTTTATAGTACACTCGGACGGTCGCTACTCAACCCCTTTCGCATACTCGTCGGTTGAGGGCAATGAGTCAGAACCGGCCTTCAAGTCGTCCTTCAAGTACGCATATAAGCACAAGCACAACATTGCTGCCGGCTGCCACGTCAAAAAAATGCCATTACCTTTATGTCTTGAGCGAGAGCCGTGACAAGGATCTCGCTGGCATCGAATTCTCGGATGAGCCTCCTTTACCAGAGAACACTCGACGGCTGCGAGTGACGCTATCCCGTATTCAACAAACCCTGACAGGAATCCTGATAAACTCCTGGCAGAACTCTCGGAACTGGTGGCAGAAGACTTCCATCGCGACTATGCAATAGCCGTTCCCTCAGTTGTCCCTCAAGAGGCTGTCTTTACAATCGATCAATCAGTAGCCACGTGGGCTACGTACGTTGAAATTGATGGTATCGGGTATTTGAACTCGATAAGCAGTGTCTTTGTGCTGGATGTCGGCTGCTCTGGAACACAACCCAATCCTGAGCCGCAGAGGATCATTTCGGCAGCAGACAAGTCAACAGCAGTCCGCAAGCCAAGGGGGGAGAATCGGTGCTGTTGGGAGACGTACGATGCGGTGGACGATGGGGGATGAATCGGCTCTTTCAACTACTACAAAGAGAGGCGAAAGAGCACGGTCGCGATGCTGCCCTAAAACGGCGCCGACCTTAACTCAAAGGACAATTCCAACTACCTCTTGCCCACACGGGCCTCAGGGGTTCGAGATGCAATTATTATTGGAAACATTGAACAAAGGGCCGGCATTGAGGTGTGGTGCTTCAGGGCTAAACCGACAAAGGACCTAAAATACACGACGAGCGCGAGTCTCGGCCATTGTATAAATGGTTGCCAGACCAGACCAATTTTACTGAACAACGGACCAGACTTACTTCACTTAACCACCACGCCAAGTTTTCATCATGGGCGATAGAGTACTGCGGTCGCACGCTCGTCGTGCTCGTCTCGAAAAGGCAGAGACCTCGCGAGGCAAGCAACCCGAAGCTGTGGTCCAGATGACTTCCGGTATAGTTATAGCGTACCCATCATAGGTCATGCCGTTCTAATCCAGTGCTAAGATAGCATGCCCACAGACTTGCCACCGAGTTGTCCAGATCACTCTCCAGAGGCCGACGAGAGAGCCCAACACACGACGCGGCTGCGTGCCAGAAGAAGGCGATTAGCCGCGGCGCCTGCAATCAACCCACCCCCATCGACGCCACCTGAATCGGTAGACACGCACAAAGGTCATCCTGAGACTGACCACAAGGGGATCAAGGGAGCTGACCAGGTATGGTGGCTCTGTGCCAACATTTGTCTGTTGACTAACCGTTGAAACAGGTAGCTCTACAACCGCAGCCTACCGCTCCAGGACTACCAAAGGCCTCGTTTCTAGGCGGCTCCATCCACCCTGTTTCTCCTCGAACTTGTTCTGATTCCCTTACCAGCTTCGTGTCAGCGTGGCTGGAATCAATTGGAGTAGACCGCGAGAAGCACTGCCGGTTTGATAGCTCCCTCGACCAGGTAGATGACGAGCTATCGAGGCATGAGACGATTTCAACACCCGACATGAGAGGCTCACGGAACGCTGATGGGTTCGCAGCGCCGCTGGCACCAGGTTCTGCCATCGGAGCTCCTTCGTCCTGGGCGCCTCCTACCTCGTCACCTGGCATCTACAGGAGCCTTTCCCGATCGTCAGTAAGATCCCTCGTTGAGGATCCGCTATACCGACGCATAAACTTGGCCGATAATCAAATATACCTACGCGATCCTGGTGAACGGCCCCCGAGCCCTATTGCGGATCTTGTCCATTCTATCTGGTATGACCAAGACCGTGACCCCCTAGAACCATGGACGGATCAGGCGTCGCAAGTTAAGGATCTGAAACTCATAGCCATGAATTCCACGAAAACCGTGATTGAACAATACTTTATATCTACGGTTTTCCATAGCACGTTTGGGGGTATCCTGGATTGGGTGTGCAGGTTGCCCATGACCAGCCATTCTGTGCCACAGACTGCATCGTCCAGAGTTAGCAAACCAATACCTGGCATACTATACGGGTACAAATCCGATATAGCCTTCCCCGGGCAACAGATTCAGCTCAGCTCGCTTCTGCCTGGAATTCGCGCTAATGGCGAAGGCACAATTTTCCCCTTCTTCGTGGTCGAGTTCAAAGGCGACGGACCGGACGGTGTTGGGAGCCTATGGTCTGCAACAAACCAATGTCTAGGAGCCTCGGCATCGTGCGTTCAGATTATAGAACGGCTCAACACCCGGCTGCGACAATGCGGGAACGGCGGGATCCCGCCGGTGAGCAGTGCAGTATTCAGCATTGCTATGAATGCCATGGTGGCCCGGCTCTATGTCTCGTGGAAGCATGAGGGTAGAGAATACCACATGTCCCATCTCGCAGACTTCCTTCTCCTGGATCTTGCGTTCTTTGTCAAGTTCCACAAGTGCGTCCGAAATATTCTCGACTGGGGGAGAAACCAGCGGCTTGAGGATATTCGCCTGGGTTTGGAGCGGCTCATGGAGGAAGAGAGGAGAATGGCGTCACAAGCATCCAAGTCCCGCCCTCGTCCGCTTGATGATCCTGGTTCCGATTTTGATCCCGACCCTGCGGATAGCGGCCGCAAGAAGCAGAAGCGCCGATGATTGTGGAGAGCCAGGAGACGGAGATGTTGTGGCCTCGCCTGGCCCAGCTGGGAACCAAGATTGTTAACATCGATTGGTCCTGTCTCAGGTACGATTAATCGCATGTTGCAATGCTGAGTTGTGCTAATCCATTATGCCAATAGTCGGTAAACGAAACCTTGAGTCTTTGGCCTCCCTATGGCGACATGGAGGCGAATCATCCCGAGAAAGAAGATAGATGACTCCGGACCTTGCTTTTTTGTTCTTTTGAATCATTATATATATCATCACGCATCTTGCACTGGCAGTGTCTCGGTCGCTCATCAACCCCAAGCGCCGCCTGTGATTGCCGGGCAAACCCTTGTGTCATGACGGTGCTTCTACTAGATTATGGATGGAACGAAACTCATCACCGTCCAAGGGCTGCAAAGAATCATCCTCTTGCCCAACAACCCTGGTGTTGGTTTCGGTTTGAAAGCCGAGAGATGATGGCGCGATGTAAATCCATGATTTGCTGGCCCTTTTACCACATGGCCCTTTCCGGCTCGCTGCCACCCAGAAACTTCGAGGACACGACTCGGCAGCCCGGTCTGTAGCCAGGAGCACTGAAGGGTCATGCCGGCGCCGGGAAATAAGTCAGTTGCGCATGCTAAAATGTGGCAGGCTGCTGGAGATGACAAGGCAGGCGCCCGAGGCTGCCACCCCATCACTCCTTCCTTCTTCCTTGTTGAAACCACTTCCCAAATCCAGATTTCCCCATTTCGGATTTCTTTCTTGTTTCTTGTCTTCCCTCCTGCGTCACCTTCGCTTCACCACAGCCACGCCTGGCCCTAACGGCCCTGCTGCGGGTTAGACATGAGCCGTCGAGACCGAGTACATAGCCGCTCACACCTTTGTCGACGAAGTACACCAACGCCCAGTATCTCGTCTCAATCCCACCAGATACTACCTTTGGGCCTCCGAATGCTGTCCGACACGGAGAAGCGCGTCTAGAGAGTTAGGAGGAGAGCGAGGGCAGAAGCCTGTTCGTTCCGATTAAAAACACCACACCCATTCCTCTCCCAGAAGCAGCAGCGACGCCGACAACCTAGACGAAGAAGACATCTCCGACGGAGGGAGAGATCCCGACCAAGGAACCCCTCCCAAACGAAAAAAAAAAAAAAAACGAGGACAACGTAGGCATTCCCTGATGATGGGTGTCCCAACAGGCGGTGATCTGAGCGGACACGATCTGGGCGATAGCAACGCCGACGACGACGATGATGACGACAAAGACGACGAAAGTGGCTACAGAGATAATGAGGGAGAGGGTCAGCCAGACAGGGTGCCTATAGGTCAGAGGGAGGAGACGCGGAAAAATCGACCGTCGGCGACGAGGGAATAGTCCCAAAGGAGATTGACTCGGCAAGCGAAAATACATTGCGCAACTTGAAGCCGATCGGCGTGATGCCACAGAATTGGAGATCAAGAATTACTACTACTCTAAAATACATGGGCATGTTTGGATCTCGGTCGTATTATTTACCGTTTCATTGACACCTTTCCCGTGTGCGCCAGCTTCATCCTCGACCTGCCCAGTCATGGACTTTATCTACATTTCCCTATGCCTGTAGATCAGACTAGATGAAAGCCGTCGTGGCCATCGTCTATTACCATAATGTCCAAATCTGAGTATCAAGTCATGTATGCAAATCCCCAGCCACCATCTACTTTCCAGTTATTGCCCAAAACTCCTCTCCCTCCATCTCATCGTAGCCACATTGCTTCCATAGATGCTCCGATATGCCCTATACAAAATTCCAAAGCATGAGAAACGGTATGGTCGATATCGACACCTCAGCCAACCATCCAGATGCAAAGTCGCGGCCGTCCAAGTATGACCAAGTCATGTTATGTAGCCTTCTCTTTTCCTTTGATTGATAGGCTGCTATACAGACGAATTCCCGGGCCGTTAGGTTCTTCATCGCTCGCTTCTTCCTTCGTCTCCTGGTTGTCGTCCGTGTCTTGTTGATCCTCGAGTGGATCGAAATACGAGGCAAACATCCTTTGGGCTCCTTCCTCGACCACTCCCTCCGACTCGTCGAGTCTCTCGCGCATATTCTCCAACACCATGCGCCAGTAGCCGTTGGTCTCGGCGACCTTGCTCATACGTCTCCACGAAGGGAGCACCTGGGTCCTCACTTCCAGCTCGCTCTGTCGTTTGGCCAGTAGAGTCACCATGTCTTCAGATGCCCGTCCAGCCTTCTTAAACGACTCAAGACGCAGGCCCAATTGCTCTATGTCATCCTCGAGCTGCAAATCCGATGTCGGGGGATGAGAGTGATCGAAGAGGGAACTTTTGAGCACTCGATAGTTCCTCTTGGAGTAAAAGTCTTGGACGGACTCGAGGCCTTGAGGATGGGCAGTGCGGACCGTCGTGTCGACGTCGTTTCTATGCAATGAGCTGGTGGCACCGCCTTCCCAGGCTTTTATCTCGCAGGCAGGGCAGAGTAAAAAGCACTCGGCATACTTCGTCAGTCTGGTCCTCGAAATATGGGGGGTTGGCGGTCCCAGCCGTGATAATTGTGTTGCGTTGCGACGTGGGTCATTGACCATCTCTCGGAACTGGCGGCTGGCGACTCTGGCATATGAGTGTGCTCGACCGTAGTCTATATGAAGCATAGGAAGGTCCACCTAGTGATGGGCAGTGGATACGTCGTACTCGTCATGGAAAATGTCGAAGACCAGCACGGTCAACTTTGCCTATTTCTATATCGCAAGAAGGCGGCTTTTTATCTTACGGGACGTCGAGAGTGGAACATATTTCTTTTGGACGACTTGGTCAAGCGTGATGCAATAGAGAGACGGCTTTGTTCTCAGATATATGGCAATTCTCGTGGGTCCTACGACGGGTCTGGAGAATGCCGATGACAGGCTGGGAATACTGTCAGAACTAATGCAGCTATGGGGAAGCCCCAAGGTTTTACCTGTTCCACAGTCATGGTCTCCTGTTTCGCCATCTTTTGGATATGAGGGAAGGAGCGACACGTTTTCGGCTGAAGCGCGGGAGGCGGGAAAATAAAGAAGGGCAAGTGCAACACACCGACCAACCTGTTGCGGAAGGCATCATCATGGTGTTCTCCACAATCACTCTCTCCCGAAATCTTCGAAACTCATGCTGACCAGTGACCCCATTTCCCGTGCAGAGAATCTTCTACCAGGTACACATCTGCAAACATTTTGTCAGTGAGCGCCTTTTTACCCTCCGCATTGATCAAGCTTGCCGATACCGTTCTTATAAATGATGCAGACTGCCCACGAATGACCAGTGCCCAACGAACTTTGAGGGTACGGTCCCGGAAGATGGCGGCTTTGGTCACCATCCATCAGGTCTCGCCACTCCACCTCGCGCCTGATTTCTCCCAAGTGCCCACATTGAATTCTTTCAGGTTTGTAGCCGGCTTCTGTGTCTATTATGGAATCTAACTCGGCTCAGTCCCAGGCTCAGCACCACGCGCGCGAGCTCCTTGGATGCAACTCCACCGAATACTTTGGCCGAAAAGCTCCTCCTACAGAACGCCAACTCTCTGGAGGACTCGACGACTTTCGAGTTCCTCGCATGGGGCGACAGCAGCTCACATCATCGACGAGCCAATCGATGAGGAGCTTCTCTACAAGGACCGGTTGGAATACTTCCATCGGACCCAAGCCGGAGATATTCTAGGTGGGAGATACAAGGCAATTGCAAAGCTGGGCTTTGGCGCCGGGTCTACCGTTTGGCTGGCAGAAAACCTCAAATTGTACGTCTTTACCTGACTTTCTATCCTGCTTTTTTTTCTTTACCCTTGTGCGGAATAACTAACACCTGTGGATGCCAGTAAGAGATTCCGGGCGTCGGCAGGTCCTCGTTACGTCAGTATCAAGACACCAACCCTTGATTCGAATGCGTCTGGTGAATCAAGGAGATCAAAGCTCATCTCCAGCGCCAATCCATCACATCCAAGGCTGTCCTTCATCAGAGTGCCGATTGATGAGTTCCAGTTACAGGGGCCTCAAGGAACTCACTGCTGTCTCGTGTACGAGCCCATGAGGGAGACTCTTTATCATTGCCAGCGCCGGGTACCGCAACAGAGACTGGCACTGCCTCTATTCAAGTCCTACGTGTTCCTTATCCTCCAGGCATTGGACTATCTGCATACCGAATGCCGTTTGATCCATACAGGTAAGGGCTTGGAATGCCCCCCCTCCATAGGCATTGCCACTAACTCTAGCCTCAAAGACATCAAGGATGACAATATCCTGGCGACCATCGAAGATGATTCCATATTGGTCGACTTTGTCAAGCACTATAGGGCAAACCCTCAGCCAAGGCATACCAGGGCCAAGGATGGTCGTGTGGTCTACCTCTCGCAAGACGATTTTGGTCCCTTGCGAGGCAACATGGTTTTACCGGCGCTGGCTGATTTCAACCAAAGCTTCCCTGGGCTGAATAGTAACAGGGGCCATTTGTCTGCCATCCAGTCTCATCGCTACCGTGCTCCAGAGGTGCTGCTCGGATGTCCATGAACGTATAGCGTCGACATCTGGAATTTTGGCCTTGTTGTGAGTGATCCAAACAAGCTCTCTTCCCCCCCAGGAGCATTGCGTTAATGCTTGGGTACAACTAGATGTGGAATCTGCTGGAGGACGTCAGCTTGTTTGAGCGGCCTGTTGGCGATGATGGTGATTACGACGCTCACGTCCACCTGGCCCAGATGGTTTCTCTGCTGGGAGACCCTCCCCGAAACGCTGGTCAATAGGGAGCGTATCTATCGCAAGCTGAAACTTGGCCGTGGACTTGAAAACCCAAGGGGCAAAGAGTGCGAGACAATGAACGAGCATTGGGGAGGGCCCTTTTTTGACAACAATGGTGAGTTTTCCGCAACCGTGGGAACCGACCGGCTGGAATGACCAGAACCGATTTCTCCATCATTACAGGCCAAGTCTTGCGAAAGGACCTGGTGGTACGGGGACGAAAGCTGGCGGATACTATAACGGAACTGACAGGGGATGAAAAGCATGTGTTTCTGGACTTTGCCTCGTCCATGCTCCAATGGTTGCCGGAGAAGAGGAAGACCGCCAAGGAGTTGCTGCAACACGCCTTCTTTGACTCGTTGGAGAAGGAGCGTGAGCATTATCTCCGGAACCAAACATGAGTTTGGATCGCCCGACGGAGGCCGCAACGACTTTAGGTTGAGCTGTTGTAGTGATAAACGGCTCTCTCTTGAAGAGGGCGCCCTTACACCTTGCCGTCCTGCTCTTACAAATCTATAGCGAGAGATCGCAACCATCATCAGCACCAAGGCCGAGAAGAACTGCAGGCCAAACCAGGGTTCCTGGGCCTACCGATAGGCAGATTTAGCACAAGATGATGGAATGTATACAGGGACTCCTTGATTTCGACCTCCTTTTTTCGCCATCGGCTCTCTCTTGATCCCGATATCCTTCTCCTGTCCTACCCGCTTCGGGCACAGCTGGCTGCCCGATCCGTTCTTCAGAATCCATGACAAAGACATCCACAAGACCAAGCACGGTTCCGACACGGAGGCATATACGACCTTGACGGCAACTTCAACCTCGAAAGGTTTGACTAGCTTTCGACCGATCCGACAGCTCCGGCGCCGGGGGCCTGAGTGCAGAGGATCTGCTGAACCTCTAGGCAACCACATGAGGCAGCCCGTCGGCGGTCTATCTTGTCGCCGCCATACTCAAAGCTGTCGATGACGTCCTGATCCTTGGGGAAGGACAGCACGTGATTCCCCCCTTCGCCGGCGCGATGCGCCAGAGAAGCGCACGGCCGTGGAAAAGATCCTCTGCAGGTGCGAATGGGGAGGTCAAGGCGCTGACTTTGCGCAACCCCGCACGCACGTCCTAACGTGTCGCTCGTCAAAAACCACCTCGACCCAAACAACTCTGCGACTGCGTGTGACAAAACGAACGACCTTGCGGCTCGCAGCAGGCCTTTTCGTCGGCCAGCCTAAGCGTGCCATGAACTGCGGAGTTTCCAATGCGTGGACCGGCCGCTCTCCTTTGAAACAACGCCGTTGCAGGCTCGGAAGAGGCGACTCGACGTGATAACTAAGAGCTATCCGATGCCCGCGAAGAGAGCCCGATTGACACAGACGGACACGCAACAGCCTGGAGTTGAGAGCGATAAAACAGAGCCGGTAGACAAGGTATGACATCGGTCGCCGACGCAAGTCCACAACTAACGGGACAGCCCGTACAGAGGACTCTCCAGCAGCCAAAGCCCAAGTCTTCTAAGCGCCCATACGCATTGTTCCTCGAAGACTTTATCGGCCCCGCCTATCCGGATCGCGATGCCGCACCCGTCCACACCTTTGTTTCCGAGTGGCTCGAGTCTGTCGGGTCTGACCGAGAGAAACGCTGCCGGTCGGACAGCCATCTGCAACGTTCTGACGGCGATTCTATATCGAGGCAGCTCACGAGATCGGCGCCGGAGATAGGCTACACACGGGACACCGATGGGTTTGCGGTGCCACCGACTGCGGCTTCTACCGGGTCGCGGTCGCGTCGACTCAGCATAGCGGATAACTATAGCCAGTTCTCTGCTTCCACTCCATCCTCCTCTAGTGTTCGACATCGAATGTACCGCCAGAACAACCTAGAATTCAACCACATTTATGTCAAACACCCTGCTGCCGCTTTGCCAGACGCCGTATATAGCCACGTCAACGACACGTTACGCGCGGAGCGGGACTCTCCCGAGCTGTCATCCGATGAACTGAGACAGACTATGTACCAGCTGGATGAACTCGCAGCTGGATGCGATGAGGACGACGTGGCGGCCTTCCTTAACGATAAACTATTTCCCAACCCTAAGTCCGACCCGACTTATGGACCTGATACGGGTTTAGTGAGCAGCTCTGGTACACTTATTTCTCAGCATCTCGTTCCTACCGATCCAGCGAGTCCCTACAAAGTTACCCAACCAAAACCAGACAGGCTATATGGATATTCAGGGAACGCAGGTGTAGCGTTTACGCAACCGCAGCTCCTAGCTCAGACTATGATCCATCCGCAAATTCTACACTATCCAGCAGCGACGTCGCAAGGACTTCGGTTTCCGTTCTTCGCTATCAAATTCAAAGCTGCCGGAGGCACTCAAGGCGACCTCTGGGTTGCTACAAATCAGTGTGCGGGTGCTTCATCAGCCTGCCTCAACGCTATCTACCAGCTAATTACCTTACTCCCAGAGCATCCGGGTATGCAACATGTCGACAACTTATCCTACTGCATTGCCATGGATAACAATACCGCCCAGTTATACATATCATGGAAGGAGGATGACCTGAACTATTACCTCCAACGGGTTGATGCTTTCCTGCTATCAAGCCCAGAGCATTTCAAGAATTTTCGTAAACAGGTCCGAAACATTCTTGATTGGGGAAAGGGCGGGCGCCTGGAGCAGATCAAGGACGCTCTAGATATTATCCTTGAGGAAAACAGGATGAGAGCTTCTGAGGCGGCGTAGTCCCGCCAACCGCCATCTGATCGGTTCGGCGACCAGCAGTGGCAAGAGGCGCAAACCCTCATCGCGCAGAAACAGCAGCCGATCTGACAGTGTGCAAGGACAAAGTGGGGAAACAAGCGAGCCACATTGGGATTTGGATGAGATGTCTCAACATGACGTTTATGAGGAGCCATCTTTGCCACTTGACACTGGCAAATACACTTTGCTCTAACGTGGGACTTGTTCCTACCGAGTACCTCAGAGGACGACCAGCAAGACGGAGACGAGGGACTTGCCCAGCACCCCCAGAGGACGACCAACAGGCGGGCCAAGATGAGGCACTTACACCACGGCTACCGAACCCGACCCAGGCGTGGGACGCGTTGGGATCCGATAGGGAGGGGCAAGTGCCATCCCGTTCCCAGCAAAACTTTGTCGGCGGTCCCGAGCAGAGATGCTTCTCGGGGGACAAGGACATAGATATCAGCCTGGTGGATAATTTTAGCAGTCTTACTCCAGCACTGGCCATCCAATTAGAATAAACGTTGTCAAACTAGCGCTCCCCCCTGATCCAAGGTGGTGGTTCCTTGGCTAATCTGGTTTACCCGCTGGTTTGCATGTCGATCAGGGCACGATTCCGTTCGCCGAATGCTTCAAGTCGCAAGCCTCATGGTGGCAGCGTGGCCTGCCGATTGAGCAAGAGATGCCATGCACCGCTGTATCAGTGATCTGAGCGCCCTGCTGGCATCAGGTCCTTGATGTCCTCATAAAGCCCGAGCTTGACAAGTGAGATACGGGACCGCGTCGGCATAGGCCGGGCCGCCGGGCGTGGTTGCGGACCAGGAAAATCTCCACGTTTAACGGCGGCAAGCTTGGCAAAACTTTTTCCCTCGCATCAGCAGCAGCAGCCAGTTCATGCCCACTCTACCAAGAAATATGAGAGCACGAGGGGCCATCAACAATTTGCCAAGGAGATTGCGGTCTTCACGCTCGCCATTTGCACGACAAAGCGGGACAGCATCTTCGTCGGATCAACCACGTCTGCTTCTCAATCCAACTCGGCCAGTCGTGAGGATGGCTGCTGCACCCAGCTCCACGCGGCGTTTTGCAGCCGGCCGATTTCAAGAGCTGCCGGCCGAGACCAAGGTTGAGGAGGAGCTAGTACCGGGCTACCGTGCTGATGATTTCTATCCTGTGAAACTCGGAGAGGTGTTCAACACCCACTATCAGGTTGTCGCCAAGCTTGGCTGCGGTGTTGGTTCGACAGTGTGGCTCTGCCGAGATCTGAGGTACGATGCCCCTTTCCCTTCATCCAACGCCAGTTCCTCACTGTCTCTTCCAGAACCAACTGCTATTCAACACTCAAAGTCTGCACCGTGCATCGGCAAAGTGTCATACCAAGTCAAGCTGACACCGAAGTTGCCGTCTCCGAGTACATCAAATCTGTTGGCGCTGAGCACCCTGGCATTCGCTACATGCGACTCGTCAAGGATGAGTTTACCATCCAAGGTCCTCACGGAACCCACCGTTGCCTGTTGTTTGACCCCCTCGGTATGACCTTGACCGAATTGCGCAACCTCACTCCAGAAAAGGCCCTTGAAAAGGGACATCTCCAACAGAGCTTGCAGCTGGTCCTCTTTGCGCTCGACCTGCTACATCAAGCCGGTGTCGTCCACACAGGTATGTTCCCACCCCGTATTGGATGGATTGGACGGCGGCCAACTCGACGGCAGATGTTTCCCCAAACAACGTTCTCATGAGTGTCCGCGATCCATCGCTATGGGAGCGAGTTGAACAGGCCGAGAGGCAGAACCCGGCCCCTCGGAAAACCCTCCCGGACAGGACAATCTATCTGCCCCAGCGGGTCCCTCTAGCTGACGGTGTGGCCGTCCTGGCCGACTTTGGCTCTGCCAAGATGGGAGAAGAGAAGTACAGAGGCGACGTGATGCCTGAAGTCTACCGGGCTCCGGAGGTGATCTTGGACATGGAGTGGGACTCCAAGATTGACATATGGTCCGTCGGTGTCATGGTACGCAAATGCTCCCGGGACCCGATTTCCGCTCCATTGCTCAAGACACACTATAGATCTGGGACTTGTACCAAGGCGGCCGGCTCTTCTTTGCCCTTAAAAACGGTATGCTGGACGATGAACAGCACCTGGCTGAGATGGTGTCTCTTATGGGACCACCTCCACGCACCTTTCTGAAACGCAGCGAGAAGTGCCGCCAGTACTGGGACGACGATGGTAAGTAAAAACACACTTACTCGGCCAAGCCATGTAAAAAAAGCTGACAGGGAGCCGCAGGAAACTGGATTGCGTCCACGCCAATCCCTCAGCAATCCTTTGAGCTGCGAGAGCATCGCCTGGAAGGTGAAGATCACGACCACTTTGTTGGGTTTGCCCGCAAGGTGTTGCGTTGGCTGCCGGAGGAGAGACCCCGAGCCGACGAGCTCATGGGTGATGATTTTCTATCGCAACATATTCGAGACAAGGAGAGGGGCAAAGCAGCAGCAGCAGCAGCAGACCAAAGTCTCCTGCGTTAGATGACCTGCGTTGCGCATGCTATCGGGAGAAGGAATCTTTTGTTCGAGGCCATTGTTAATCAGTCGTCCCTTGAATGATTTGCGCTCGGCCCCAGATACCGGCAGGCGGAGAGCGTGCGTGCAGTTTATTTTCGGGTCTCTGGTGAAGTGTGGGATGAGTTCGTGGGAACTCGTTTGCTTCAACATATCTCGTGCTCATGTAAGGAGGGGGGAAAAGCACTGAGTTCGTACTTGGCCCAAGGCCTAGGCTGCCGTTATCAAAGCTGAAGGGGCTCGTGCCGTCTCGGTCGGCAACAGCTACCTACCTGGTATCATGGACTGCCCGGCGGGCAATGGAGTGCAAAGCTGCACCCCCTATGGTACGTACCCTTCAGATCCAAATGGTTCTTGTGGTGGAAAGCAATCTTGGAATCTGTCTGCGCGCATCGAACAGGTCAAGTGACTTCTTTAATATTGCATCCGGTCATTTTCAAGTCGGCACCC
This sequence comes from Fusarium setosum, assembly GCA_013623625.1. Lineage (NCBI taxonomy): Eukaryota > Fungi > Ascomycota > Sordariomycetes > Hypocreales > Nectriaceae > Fusarium > Fusarium setosum. Next base: position 14,100 of record JABFFE010002190.1, read on the forward strand.
TGCAGGTATCTTAAACCTTGCATCTCCTGCGCTTCAGGGCGATGCCACCTTTTTTTTTTTTTTTTTTCCCTTTTCCACATACTCTCTTCCCCCTCTCTCCTCTCTCTCTTATAATTCACCAACACCAGCACTCATTCTAACAATACACTCACCAATCTAAGAACCCTTGAGCAGCAAAGTCAACAGCGTCGGTGTCCCCTACCCTGGTAGCTTTAGCGAGAGAGCTGCCAATCGTGCATTGAATTCTTCAGCCACATCGCAATGGGGACTCGAGGCCTTGAGATAGTGCGCTTCCGTAAGCGTTACTACATTCGCCACCACCAGTACGACAGCTACTTCGATGGTCTCGGTGCCAAAATTGTCGCGAGCATCCCCGCAGATCCTGACGAGTATCATGGTACGCCGTCAAGAACGATTCCGTGGCCTTGGCTGCATACTAACGATTTTTGCAGAATGGCTCGAGTCGATGCGAGCCGAGTATGCGGCCAGGGAACGCAACCTTGAAGAACATGTCCACCAGATCCGCGACGGCCTCGAACCCGACTATTCGCAGTTTCGCGAGTTCGTGGAGCTTCCTTCCGAGCTTCCGCGGTTGGGTGACTACGACGCCGAGTACATTTACATCATCAACCTCGACCATGAAATCCTCACCATGAACGGCAGCATCCACTGGAAGCTGGGGAATATCCCGCGCCAGGACGACCTGTGGCTCCGCGCCATCGCCGACAGCATCTATCCATACAAGCCGACCATCTCCCTCGACATTTGCCCGGAAGAACACACTGCCTCGCCAGCTCTGGAGCTTCCCGAGCCGAATTGGATGATCGGATATGATTTCTGCACCGTGACCCCAAAGACGAACATCGGAGAGGCGCCAGTTGCGTTTCTCACACATGTTCTCGCCAGGACGCTTGTTGAATACAAGGACGAGATAGTCGGGTTTGGGAGGGAGTGGAGCCCGGGCTCCTTTCCTTTTCGCGAACTGGCCTTTGCCCTCGTCTCGATTGCGTCTGGCCAGGCCAAATTCCATTCCTTCGCCGCTCAGCCGTGTAACCCTCGATCTTGCTACCGTCTGAACTGCAACTCGAACCACCTCCCGGAGTCGCCCGGATGGCTTGGCGGTGAGTGGGTCGGTGATGGCGGCGCTCCGTTGCTGGAGTTTGGCTCCATGTCTCATCGACCGGGCGAGCCTCCAGGGGCGTCGCCCACGGAGACCATGTATTGGCTCGAGGACGTGCTTGTCAGCCTTGCGCTGGTGGCTGACGGGGAGGCCATCACGAAAGCCGTTACTTACGGTATCGAACAGGGACGCACCAGCAACTTTCAGATCGTCGTCCTGTCGCTCTTTCAAGCGGCCTTTGCGGAAGTCTCCTTTGGCGATGATGAGGGTCCATTCGTTCGAGTCAGCAAGGCTGTCTATCTCTCGCCTCTGCGTGCAAGGTATTGTGTGAGCACACATCCGCGCGAGCGACCCGAGCTGAAGGCCGGGATGAATGTCCAGCGTCAGCGCGGTGAGCTCATCATGCAGTCGAACTGCACGGGGACTGCGCAAAGGCTACAAGAACAGTTTCCCGGGCTCGTGGCGCTCGTCAACTTCTTCCAAGTCGCTGCGAGCCGCCGCGCAGCATCTAACTCGGCAGGCATTCTCCCGCCGGAGCTGTATGACCGGGTTCTGGACTTTGTGAACTATGATACGTGGAAGACCTGCTCAGTCGTGTCGCGAGAGCTTCGTCACTACTGCCTCCGCAAGTACAGGCTTGATGATCGGATGAGGATTGTGGCAGGTCCCTCTGTGAGGCTGCACAAGTATCGCAAAGAGCGTCTGCTTTCGTTCGACTTTGAAAACATGCAAACAGGCAAGATTGTTCCAATGGTGCAGGTTCCGTATTGTTTTGGAACGAAAGAGTGTAACTGGATGCCGGTCATCGGCAGCGACCGGAAGGCTCTCATGTTGGACATGTTCGTCCAGTTTGAGCCAGCGGAGGATGTGTCTATGGAAGGCGGCAGCGATGAGGATGGCGCATGAAGTCTTGGGGGCGCAACGACAGAAATCCAAACAGTGGTTGGATATGAATGTGGAGGTGCTGGACGTCGTCGGGTGGAGAGAGACCACACCTACTCAGGTAGTCAAGATATCACCAGAAAGTGCGAGGCCGCGCCTCCTCCCGTTGAATACTACAACCATTCTTGGGGCCATCACGTATGATTTTTTCCCTGGTTCAGACTGTGCCCTAGCGTTCTTGCAGCTGACGTTCCCCCCCTTCTCAACTCATCCCTAACCCGGCGCTCAGCGGCAATGACAGGCAAAGTGCCGATATCCACCAGACCCGATAATGCGTCGTGGTGAAACTGGCGGTTCTCGTACTTGATCTCCTCGGAGAACGACCATTCCTTTAGTTCACCGACGTGATGGTAAAGGTAGCACACCTGGACGGCCATATCGCCCTGAAGACGGGTGTCGTGCGGTGCGTCCAGGAGGCTGTCGATCAGAGCATCTGCCAAGACCGGCAGCGGGGGGAAGTAGCCCTCCTCCGGAGAGGCAGCAGCAGGCGTGGGCGCGAACTTGTCGGCAGGGAATTTGAAATCGGCTGCTCTGAGGAGGACGGTCGTTCCGGGTCTCGGCCTGATGTCGCCCGGCGGGGTCGGCGGCGGCCAGCTCGGAGGCCTTGCTGCTTCATTGGCACCGGGAGGGTCCAGGCGACGGCGGGCGAGTTCGGGATGCGACGCCAGGAAGTGAAATGTAATCTTGGTCGGTGGAGGAGGAGGAGGAGGAGGCGCATCGGTCCATCCTTTGTCAAGTAAAACCTCGGCCGCCAGGTCGACATCGGGGACGACAAGGTACAGGTCGAAAACGTTGGTAGGGACCCCCATAGTGCCAAAGTGCATCTTCGAACCAGACTACACATGGGACCCCTGCCTCTTGTAAGATGGAGCAAGGTTCGTAGCGCGGAGGGATGGTCATGGTGGTCCCTTGAGTTGGGAAAATTGACGGAGGATGATCAATCATTTGGGGGCAAGGGTGTTCATCACGTGTCGTGAAAGAACTGTGCTCCGCAATGTTGTCACAACCCGCCTCAACAGACAGAGCACGCGATCCATTTCCTACCCCAGCGGGTATATATGAAGCATTGTGGGAGGAAGGCAAAAAAAGGTGGCCCCCTCCCTTCTACTGCTTCGACATGTCTAGAGCCAATTCGATGATGTGTCTCGGGGACGGCTTCTCCATAAATAAATAACCTCTGGAACGGCGGCAGATCAGCCAGAATATCCATCCATTATGCACTTGGGCAGAATCATTCCTTAAAAAAAAAAAAAAGTGGCAGAGAAGGGAGTCATCACCACGCACGCTCAAAGCTGCACGAGTTATACTTGCGCCCTTCCAAACGCGGGCGGGGTGGGGG
>JABFFE010002202.1:0-20425 GCA_013623625.1 Fusarium setosum
TCCGTCTCCTCTCCTCTCCGCTCCGCTGGCTGTTTGTTTGTTGTTGGTGTTGGTCCCGACGAGTGGGATGCGGGGCGCTCCGGACCGTTCCACCTTGGACGCCGCAAGAGTCCCCGTCCCCGCCTTTTGGCTAGAAATGGAAACCCGCCCGCTGCACTTTGTGTGCCTTTCATCTCTTGTCTGCTGGAGTCTTTTGATCGTGATGCCATAGAGGATGGAGACCACAAGTTCAGCTCTCGCAAATACACATTCTGGAAGGTGACACGGCCCATGGCGAAGGATTCGGGCCGTCATGTGCGGCGCACTTGTCCACATGCACTCACTCAACGGCCTGCAAAGGCACTGCAACCATCATCAAGCCTCCGGCGCTTAACAGTCAACTATTTTTGGCGCCGGACCAGTCTTTCGTCCCATTCTCTCGACGAGATGCAGTTTTGTCCCTCACCTTTCCACCTGGCAGACAGACAAGCGCCAGGATCTTGGCCAAGCTCTCTCGCGAATGACGCTTTGACATTCACGAACCCATCCACCACCGCGTGCTAGCCAGGCCATGTGTTTGTTCGGTGACTATCTACCTAGGCACTCCGCAGACATGGCCATTGTTCTTCGATCCTGCTTCCCATGTCAATGCACTCCTGGCCTGATGCCCTGTCGTTTACACACGTAGCTTCTCTGAGAATGGCAAGAGATCTACGTCCAAGTAAGCTCGTAGCTTGACAATGGAACGCTACTCTCTCGTGACTGCCTACTTACACGATACACGATATCGAATCCCTACCTTGGAACCCCATACACCGTAAGTCATCACACGCGGTAGACTCCTCACTAGGCTCTTTCACCGACTTGCTGCTTCATGGATGTCAGCTACGTGAGGCTGCTTTCCCCTCTCGGTAGTTCATCCACCCGCCGTGTCACCACACTCATGCCTCGTATCCTTGCTCCCGTTGTCCCAGCCGTCCGGGACTTTCGAGCCCGGTACTTTGGCAGCGGAATCGGGCACCTGCAGATCCAGTCCAGCAGACTCGGGAAGGTGTTTGTCCTTTCGGAGTCTACATAATTGGCTTTTTTTAGCCATCAGCATGCTGTGTTGGCTGTGAGAATCAAATGCCGATCACCCTGCTGCTGCGGTTCGCTTACAGTCCACTATTGGTATCTTCTCCGATCATCACCCATGCTCAACTCATATTCACATCTACCTCTGATAATCCCCGATTAGACTCATCTGAAACGTTTCCTCGACTATCTGCAACATTGCCCATTACACGACATTTTCAGCTGTGTTGTTAAAAACAGCCGCCTAGCCGCTTAGACGCCTTGGCCCCCAATCCAATATGTGTGGCTATTCGCGCGCTGCGCCATCCCAGCTGGGCCCTGAACCTGGGTTACCCGGGAGCGGTGCAGCAGCGACGAGCGGGATCGACTACATCCGATTATCTTAGTCTTTGGTGGGGTTGTATTTGCTTCTGACTCGCTGTGGCCCGGATTATACGATATCCCCCTGAATTGGGAATGCGAATAAGCTTGGCCTGTCTTAGCTTGAACTGCTTGCTGGCTGCTGAACTCGGGCATCCCACAAAGCGGGGATTAAAAGAATAACTATCTCTTACTTATGTACACACCGTAGCAATGAGCAACGGCATATTACATAACGTAAGATAAATAACCTTGAGTAATAAAAGTATTAGAATAGTTTCTGGACACAAATCCCGATGTCTGACTTACGGGGCCAGATACCGGCAGACTTCGACCAAAACAGTAGCGAGAAGCTCGTCCAATAGTTCGAGTCCTCGACTTCGTATAAAACTTATAACTACAACGCATTTATTGGTGCACTGAGAATGCCACCATGGGCTACATACTATAGGCAAAGAATGGAACTAATGCATTGCGTACCCTGTTGCCAACGAAAAGTCCTGGTAGGATAAGCAATGAATTCTCGGACACATCTCAGAAGGCACCATCTCCGTAACAGAAGTCGTAGATAAACAAGCCGGAACGCCTTGTATGCCGGCCTCGTATTAACAGTGCACAGCTGAGTACTGATTAAAATAATAATCCAAAACCTGTCGCGAGCGAAACAATCCCTGTGCCATTTTGTAGCGGCCCTGGCCCCGTTACCTCTAACAATGATTTTCAATTTTCCCACACTCTTGAGTTATCCGTTTTCCCTCTATAGTTTGGGGGTGGTAGTCGGCGTGTTGACTGCCGGGTCTGATGCCGACTTGGCGTTGGCATCGCTCTCTTCTGACTCGTCGTCGCTGGGGGGTCGGCTGCCGTCCTGGGCGTCTCTCCGGCTCTTGGTCATCTACACGCTTGTTAGTTAGGTTCCAAAGAGCAACGAGGGGAACTGCTGCTTACCCATGATCGTACACCACCAACAAGACCAAGAGCGTAACCAGTGATGAACTCCTTGGGCGTACCGGAGCCGCCTGGGGTGGTGGGTGAGCGCAGCGCCTCAGAGCTGCCGGCGCTGTTGAACCGGGCAGGGCTCTGAGGTCGGCTGGTGGGCCAGAACTGCTTGAGCTCGCGGCCCAGCTCCTGACCGGTGGTGGTCCAGTTGTTGGTGATGTTCTCGCGCAGGTCCTGGACGTGACGCTTGAGGTCCAGCTCGTTCTTCTTGAGCCAGCTTACATTGAGCTCTTGGCGGGAAGTGCCACGCTTGAATTGTCGGGCAATGTACTTTTCGTAATCGCGGACGATTCTGTCTCCTGGGTTAGAAGAGTTGACTAGCTTAAAAATGTGCTCGCTCACCTTGTAATCAGACCAGTGGTGCTGACACCCTCTGTTCGCTGAGTGACAAGGAACTTGCCAGCAGCCTTGATGGGCTGATAAATGTCATCACCTTCGGCAGCGCCGTAGGGAAGGTCGTCGTGGGCAACGTAGTCGAGCTTGTGCTCCTCGAGGAACTCGGGGGTGACAATCCATGGGCAGTCCTCGATGACCTCGTCCACCCATCGGCAATGGCGGATGGTCTCGGAGCGCTCTGCAGCGGACATGACGGTCAGGCCCTTGCGCTTGTGTGTCTCGTGGTCGCCCGTGACGCCAACCACAAGCGTGGTGTTGGGGAAGGCCTTCTTGGCCTGCTCGAGCTGGCGCATGTGACTGGAGGGGAGAGTTAGCAATGGTGGCGTTTGAGGGGTTCTGAACGCAATCGCGACATGCCCTTCACCGCTAAAGGAGAGGCAGGCAATCCAATTCAGAGAAAAGAGTTGGCTTACCCAAGATGGAAGAGGTCAAACACTCCATCAGCGTAGACGCGGACAGATCGACCAACAGGAGGAGGGTTGGTCTTGTAGCCACCAGCCGGGTCGGTCAACTTGCCAATGGGCGGAGGAGGCATGGCCTCCTTCTTCCTGTCCTCCTCCTCGAGATCCCTCAGGGAGGGCTTGCGGCCTTTTCGGCCGACGCGCTCAGCAATGTCGACGCTGGCCTCGGTGGTGTCGCTGGGCTCGCCGGGATCGAGGGCATGGTCGGTAGCTTCGAGGATACGATCCGAGTTGGAGCGCTGTCTCTTAGGGATTGGGCCGCCAACGTTCGAGTTGCGATGGTGAGGACGTCCCGACTCGGCGGCTGTGGTGTCTCCCTCCTCGCCCGAAGCATCACGCGACGAGGTCTGGATGCCATTGTCGAGCAGGTCGGCGGCAGAGTTGGCTCGGCTGAGGGAGCTCCTCTTGCGCTTCCCGCCTTGGGAGGATCCGGATGGAGAGGACATGATTGTGCAGAGGTGAGGTGAGGTGAGGTGATGACGCGGCTTCGGTTCGGCAAGTGGGAGGGAATGAGGCCTTGCTTTGCTTGGGCGACAATGAGCCTGTCTTTGTGCTTGTGGACGGACGGTTGAGGCAACCTGGAGAAACGGTCACTGCTCCCGAAGCAGGTCAAGTTCCACGTTGACGCGAAAAAAACCGGGCCTTATTAGTGGGCTTGGCTTGGGCTGATTGGGGCCGAGAGGTTATGATCCCTGTAAAAATCTGGGGTCAACGTTCCTGGCTTGGCTTGGGCCGGTTGAGTTTTGAGAGCGATTCCGTCACCGATAAGATAGGAGGTAGATGATGCAAAGACTACCTAGAGGAGAGAAGGAGCGCAGGCGGGGCAAGAGCGAAGAAGAAAGGAGAGAGAAGGATATAAGATACAGCTTTGACAGGGAAGCTTATGGTGACAGGAGGCAGCTCGTTTTGGGTGATCTCTGCTCTGCTACTGTTGGCTACGTCGTAATGACAGTCCAAATTAAAAAATTGAAAATTAAAAAAAAAAGTGGTCCAGAAGATTTTCTCGTGTGAGAAAGGGGAGGTTAATCTTGATCAAAATAGCGTGATGACTACCGCCCAAACGGGCCAAAAGGATGGATGAGATGGGTAATTGCTCTCGTGACAAGGCTTGTTAGCTTCAATCTGCTTTATACGGTACCATTGTGCAGATGAAGCTTCTTCCGCTGCTGCTGGTTATGTTGTTTTCGTACTCGGAACGGGACAGTGGCGTCACCACTGCAACCCTCCGTGATTGGCGTCTATCAGAGCCTACCTAAAAAGGGGGAGAAGCTGGTCAAGCTTGCATTAGGAATGCCGTCACATGACTTTCACGTGTCATTCAACGACAATGTCAATGACGGAGATAACTGGGAATAATGACTGGCTAGAGATGACATGGTGGCCTTGGTGGTGATTGTATGAATGCAAACAATTCAGGACTTGATGAGATAACATACATTAGGGCATCTAAGCTTAAGTTGATCTGCAAGATTGAGAGCTCGGATGGATGCTATTTCTGCGTGTACATACCTAGGTATGCTTCTTGTCCTGCGGGCGGTATGTTGGTCTCTAAGCTCTTGTTCCAAACACCAGCTAAGAAGGGAAACGAAAAGATGCAGCAAATAGCAATCCAGTGGGAATGGTATTATGTCTATTATTAACTTTATTATTCTCAACCTCAGCTGGCAACAGGGCGTTTTAAGTGGCTTATGCGTAGCCGGCCGCAGGATCAGAATTGGCATGTTGTGAAACTGTAAGACAATGCTCGATAGCGTCTTGGCGAGAAATTCACATAGTGCAAGCCTCTTGCCAGGTTTGCAGATGCCAATCTATTGTCTATTTTTATCCATAGAGTTCCTGCCTGTAATATTGTAAATTGTCCTGAGAGACGGTCACATGACTATCCACGTGTACCCTCCACGTCTAGGTTCCTTCTCCTTTATCCCTACTCCGTAGTCCGTACTTCAACCCCTGAACCAGAACCCTGGGATACGAAGCATCTGTTTTCTCCATCTCTTCCATCTCAACCCATCTCGACCGACAACTTCAAATCCACCATTCAGGCCTCCGCTGAACTTGTTGTTCTCGCGGGTCGGAGACACTGCAGCTTGGGCCGGAGTGTCCGCGTTCATTCAGGTGCATACAAAACGTAGTGCGTCTCAGGTCTTGGTTCTTGGACTGTCGGCCGTTCCCATCAGAGACCCATCTTTCGAAACGTTCGATATGGGGCTGATTGGCGGGACCGGAAACATCCTGGTCAATAGTCACCCAGCGGTGCCGGTCAGCTTGGCCTAACGGCAATAATCAACAACCTGGCAGTGTCAGTTATTGTTATCATGATTCTTTGGCAAGTCTCTTGGCTCATACCTGCTTCACTAAACTTGCTGATTTGACATGACCACTTCTTGATGATAGCTAAGACCGATGGACTTGCTTTTCCCGCATACCTGTTTCAAGCGAAACGGAAGAGACTTGGCAGGTCCTTTGCCGCCTCGCTAACCGGGGAGATGGTTCGTTTCTTTGTGTATGTTTCACCGCGAGCTGGGATACCTCGTTACCCCTTACCCACCACCGACGGCTTTTAGCATCAGGTTTCCAAAAAGCCCGCCAATCCAAACAATTTTCCGACTACCAGGCACCTCAAACAAGCCCGCGCCAAGGCGGTATCGCGTCTGGAGAAAAAAAAAAAATGCTTCAAGCTGGGTCCTCGACTCATGGCCTGGGCCACGGGTCCCGATTGGAGGCTTCTCAACATCACCGTAGCAAAGCCGTGTCCCCAGTGGTGGCATCGTAGGTCAATGCCTACAGGCTCCACGGCGTTGGCGTTTATGCCCAGGGTTACTATACTTGGGTGCTGAGGAGGAGGCCTGTGGTGATGGCTCTTGTTGCATATAAGGGACCTGACGCCCCGAGTTGGGGCGACCTCTTCTGAAAGGCGAATCACGACATTCTTTGCAGCTTTCTTTCATTATTTCTTTGGTAGACACGGGCAGGCCCGCAGAATCACTCTCTTTGCTACTACTTACACCCTCGTTTTAATAATTCAGCACTCGTTTTAATACCCTGTCTACCAACACCCAAGATGCGGACCGCTGCCCTTTTTGCCATTGCCAATCTTAGCTCGGCCTTTGCTGCCGTTCAGATTTATAGCCAGTGTGGCGGAGATGGCCCTGATGGAGAGACCGAGTGCCCCGAAGGCTCTACCTGTGTTCAGCATAGCGAGTGGTATAGCCAATGCGTACCCGACGGCGACTCCTCTAGCGAGGTCACCGTGACCTCTGTTGCCGTTGAGGTTTCCCAGCCCACCGAGACCCCTACCCTTGCCACTGAGGACGATGAGAACGAGGCTATAGACCCGGACGATGAGCTTGATGTCCCTGCTCTCCCTGACGAAGCCGAGATCGAGGCCCTTGAAGCTGCTCAGGAGGAGAAGCGTGATGTTGACGAGTCCTACGACGAGCCCGCTAACACCCCCGTTGACACCCCTGCTGCCAACCCTACTGAGACTGTCGGCACTCAGGCCCCTGACTCTACTGCCGCTCCCACTTCGGGATCCGGCAGCGGCTCCGGTGGCATCACTCGAACCATCCCTGCCTCCAGCGGCTCTACCGCCGTTGCTACTGCTATCGCCGTCTCTGGTGAGCTCGACGGTGGCATGACCTACTACGACCGATCCCGTAAGTTCTTGTTCCTGTTAATCATCTCGGACCCAGCTAACCCTTTCCTCAGCTGCTGTCTGCCAGGAGCAAACTGAGACTGGCGAGGATGACGCCATGTTCATTCTCGAAGACGGCGCCACTCTGCGCAACGTCATCATCGGCCCCGGCCAGGCTGAGGGCATCCACTGCAAGGGAAGCTGCACCCTCGAAAACGTATGGTTCGAGGACGTGTGCGAGGACGCCATCACCCTCAAGCAGGAGTCTGGCACATCCACCATCCGCGGCGGCGGCGCTTTCCACGCCGCCGACAAGGTTGTCCAATTCAACGGCAAGGGCACCGTCGAGATCTCCGACTTTTACGTCGAAGACTATGGCAAGCTTGTTCGATCCTGCGGCAACTGCAAGAACAATACCGGTCCACGAAACATTGTCATTAACAACGTTGCTGCTGTCTACGGCGGTATTCTCTGCGGCAGTAAGTCGTGTTCTCGCAACACCTATTTTGAATAGAAAGCTTACAACAAATAGTCAACACCAACTATGGCGACACCTGCACCATTTCCAACTCTTGCCAAGATGAGGGCAAGTCTTGCGATCTGTTCGAGGGCAACTCCAACGGTGACGAGCCCACCAAGCTCAGCAGCGGGCCTGATGGCTCTTCCTGCAAGGCCGACTCGTTCTCTGAGACGTGCTAAATGGCTTTTCAATTAAAAAAAAAAAAAAAAGAGAGAAAATATGAGGAGGAAGACAAGTAAGATACCCCAGACAGGCTTGATGGTCTGCCCTATTCGTTTTTGCTTTAGTGTGTATATAATATTGAGTGCCTCGCGAGGCATACACAACTACATCTAGTTTAGTGGTTTTATCAAGACCGCTAGAGGATAGTAAAAGAAGCACCGACAGGAACCTAGTGTTGTCGGGCATGTCCTAATTCAAAAAGACAGTTGTACCTACTTCGTGTTGTTCGAGCTGGTAGCGGTCGGTAACTTAATGTCGTGTGGGGGTGGCCTCATTTGAAGATCACCTATACACTTAGATGTAGCACGTAGTTGTAGTCGCAAGACGGACGACTTTGAAATGATGGCCGAGATTGATGCCTGTTGCACCTGAATATTGAAGGCCTTTACTATGTGAGTTTGTCCCTAGGTATTCGATACAAGCATGGGCATGATCACGTAGTTGTTCATAACTCTCTAGTGGAAAAGATGTAGTTAATCGCTTGAGAAAATCGCTTTGATTTAGATTATTGCAGACTTCCATTTGCCGTTACCCCTGTGAATCAGCCTAACCTGGCCATATTGAAGAGAAAGCACCCCGTTATGAAATCAAGAAAGAAAGAAAAAAGACTAAACGCAGAGGCCCCAAAACAAAAGAAAATGAGGTTTCCGTAGTAATATACATTTGGTTATCCCCCGCCTTGGTCCACCTGGTTTCCCATCATCTTCTCCATAGTCCCGGCGGTGTCTCCAAGACGGCTAGCTGCTCCATCATGAGGGCAAACTCTGCCGCAGTGTCATTATCGCGAGTACGGATGATACCCACGGTTGCCGCCTCGTCCGCCGCCGCGATAGTTGGCCCCTGGCTTACCGGCGTTCTTGGGCCCCGTGGGCGCGTTGGCTGGTGGCGCATGTTGCGGATCGGAGCTCCCTCCGACACTTCCTCCGCGGTGAAAGCCACCGGAACCTTGGTTGGGGTTTGGCTGGGGGACATCGTCATACATGCCTTCCCATGAAGTCGGGGCTCCGCCGCCGCCGCCGCCTCCTCCTCCGCCCATGCCGTAACCTCCGTGGCCACCATGTCCGCCATAACCTCCGCCACGACCACCGCGACGGCCTCCCTGGGGTTGTTGCTGCTGATATTGGTTGTAGTTGTCGTATCCTCGGCCGCCGCCTCCGCCTCCGCCAGCGGCGGCAGCAGCAGTATTATCCTGACCGCCCTGTTGGCCCTGTTGCTGCATCATCTGCTGCTGCATCTGTTGCATTTGTTGCATCTGCTGCATCATCTGAGGGGTCATGTTGTTCATCATATTTTGGCCGTTAGCTCCGCCGCCCCGGCCCATCATCTGCTGCATTTGCATCATGTTCTGCCACATGGCTGGGTTCATGGGCATACCACGGCTCATAGCCATCTGTGACTGCATCATAGCAAAGTACTGCTGCATGCGCTGGAAGTATTGGGCCATGACCTGGGGCGTCATGCCGTTGTTGCCCATCTGCTGGCCCATGGAGCCCTGGCTCGACTGGTCGCCGTCCTTCCTGAACTTGCCGCGTCGTGAAGCCTCTTCTTCTTCTCGGATGTTGCCTCTGGGTTGGGCCTTCTTGACCTCAATGGGCTTCCCGTGAATCTCTAGAGGAACGTTGATGCAGGCGTCGACGCCCGCCTCGCTCTCGAACGTGACGAAGCCGAACCCGCGTGGTCGACCCGTGTCCTTGTCCATCATGAGGGTCGCATCTACCACTCGGCCGAACTGAGCAAAATACTCCTTGAATTCCTGATCGGTAGTTTCCTGGCTGACGCCTCCGACAAAAATCTTGCTGGTCTTTTCCTGTTCATCTCGGGGAATAGCACGCTTGGGATCGATCTGCGATGATATTAGTTTACGGGTGCGCAAACACTGGCCAAAGGGCCAACTCACAATCTTGCCGTCGAGGAAATGTTCCTTGACCATAACAATGTTGACCGTCTTGGCGTCTTTGAATGTGAGGAAACCAAAACCTCGTGATCTCCCAGTGCTGCTGTCTCTCATGACAGTGCACTCCACAACTTCGCCAAATTGGGAGAAATAGTCTCGTAGGGATTCTGTCAAGGGTCAGCATGGCGTCTTTTAGCAAGGTAATTCCATGGCACTCACGGTCGGTAGTTTCCCAGTTCAGTCCACCAATAAACATTTTACTATTCAGACATGTTAGCACACAGATTGCAGTTCTGAAGCATATGCTCTGTATCATTGCGAGACGAGACAGTTGCAAGACATGGGTTGTGTCGGCTGCAGCATTGGGCGTTGGGTCCTTGGTTGCTGGCATTGTGGCTTGCATCAGACAGGGTCATAACTCGGCGCATAAAGCAGAACCCTGGTGTATTCTCTCCCAGGGCGTTTGGCATCTGATGTCGCGACTAACTGCAGTTCTGAGGCGCGGATGAATAGGCGGCTTGTCATGATTGCTGAGCTTCTCCAAACTCGACACCCGAAAAACAGGGCGTGAACTTGCAGGACAGAAACGGCGTAGGCAGATAGGATCAGGCTCGGCAACGCTCCAAGTGCCTGGAACATCCCACGGACTTTGGCTTGTTGTGCAAAAAGGTTGAAGAAGTGTAGCCAAAACACGCAAGGCGCTGCGGCCACGAGTCGACAGCTGCTGGTTGACGAATGTTGATCATGAATTCCCGCCATGGTAGTCGCAAGATGGCGCAGACATTGCAGCGAGAGATGCCAGATCAGCTTGGTCGAATAATTGTTCGTCTTGTGCTATCGTCTTGACTCTTCTCTCTGTCTCTGTCTCTGTCTCTTGCTAGGTACTGGCCTCGAGCGCTATTCGCTGCAAATCTCGCTATAGCACACGAGAACGTTCACCATTCTCGTCGCCTCATAAGATCTCTGCGACTGAGTGCTATGGAAGACGGAAGCAGTGTCTTTCGTCTTGACTAGGGCCGGCTGAGTCTTTCTCGGGAGTATCCACAGGGCGAGTTCCAATTCTGACATTGACATCCTCCTCTTGGTTTCTTGCCTCTTGGGCAATTGCCGGAAGCCTGTCTCATCTGATCATAGTTCTGGATCCAAAGCCTCCTCGACTCGACTCGGCTGATGATGAACTCCTCCGTTTTGTGTCTTGCCGTGTGTGATGTCTCTGAATGCCACGCCTCTTGTTCTCAACCTGACCGCGATCCATTCTAGCCAAGCCAATATCCGAGATGTCTGCAAAGCTGTACCCAAAGGCCACTACTACGTGGCAACGCGGTAGCTGCCATCACAATCCAGGGCTGCAAGCACGCGACGCAAACCGCGATACTCGCTCTAGGGCTGGTTTCGGGGGATACAAATCACAAGGTGCAGGGACAGCAGAAAACTTACCCGTCTTCTTTGGCACTTGCCTTGTGGACTGTTCCATACGGTGGAGGCGTAGGAACGTCGTCATGAGCAGCAATCTGGCCTGTGTGACCACCACCCCCAGAGCTTCCTCCGCCCAGGTTGAAATCGACATCATCGTCATCGTCATCCTGATCTTGAGTCATGGGCTCATCACCTCCTGTGTCTTGATGCTGAGGCATCCCGTTCTGGTCATTATTGCTAGTGTTAGGGGGTTCGACGTCCGGAACGGTTGGAGCGGCAGCTACGGGAGGAGGCGCGGCCTTGGAAGCGTCGTTATCATCATAGCTTTGTATAGCGCGTTAGTGTCCATGTCAATTTCACAACGCGAGCGAGCGCTCTCTCTTGGACGGAAACTCACAGGTCGGCGAAGAGATCCTCTTCAAAGTTCTCGGGTTCGGTCATGGTGAAAGGCAGTGGTTGGGCGAGATGTTGAGAACAAAGGAAGGTTGGGCGCAGCAATCGCGCGCAGTGCTACTGAGCGCTCGATAGAAAAGGCCTAAAATTAAGAGAGGATGGATGAGAAGCGAAGTGTAGGATTGCAATGTAAAGTGGACAGAATTGGGAGTCTAAGAGTGTGAAGAGGAGGCGGTTGAGCCATGAAGGTCGTTCTGATGCGGAGCTAAAGGCTAACTGTGTTGTGATGACTAATCTTGAGACTGGCCAATGAGAAGAGGGCGCGATTCAAATGCCGGCGCAGCGAGAGTGTGAATGGGCACGATCACAATGACAAAGGCAGCCCGACTTGCATATAGTTTTTTTTTTTAATAGGCTTCCTGCAGCCGTTGAACAAAAGAGCATTGCATGACAACAAGTGTCTCCTGAAACCCTAAAGAATGTGCTACGTTGTCGTTTTGTTTTCCATCCAAAGAAACATCATGCAATAATTGGGCATTCTAGCTGCTGGAGGCCTGTGCCGCTATGAATTAGCGGATGCCCCCGCTGTTGCCCGCTGTTTCTCGAGTGTAATAGTGCTCCTTGCGGGGTGACCTCGTGGCCTGGAGGGATCGCCGCCCGCTGGAGCCAGCCCGAGCCAGCCCAAGCCAGCCCAGCCCAGCCAAGGCCCTCTTCGTCCTTTACTTCTTTGATCAAGTCAACATTCTGCAACCTCGCTCAAACCGTCGCGTCGCATCGCAGCATGTGAAATACGTTCTCGGCCTCAAGTCCACGGCCTTTTGCGAACCATGTGGTCGTCCTCCGGAAGCGGCAAGAAGCCCGCTCAGTCGGTGAGTTCTGCCTCTTGATGTCGAGCTGAGCTCTCTCTGTGTGCTTGCTCACGAGACTCGACGTAATCGGCGCCCCCCGTTGCTAACAGCCCCACCGCCGCAGGAGATGGTCCAAGTCGGTATGTGTTTGCGATTTCCATGGAGGAGGCCTTTGAAGCGTCTCAAGGGCCGTGGACTGTTTGCGATGTGGTAGAATGTGCTGACCTTAGCTCAATTGCTGTTCGCCAGATCGATCAGAGTACGTTTGTCTTGTCCTGCGCCTCCCCTGGGCTTGCGCGCTGAAGCATCTCGACCAGGTCCGTATCGCCTTTCTGGAGACCGCCTCCACGAGATAGTCACAACTCTACGCCCAAGAGGAATATCACGTCGCCTGCAAGCCATGGCTCTGGCCTTGTGGTTGGCGCTGCATATTCCCATGCCGATATCCTCAAGTTTGACTCCCTGTAAGTTGGCTGGCGTCGACTAGAACATCATGTTCTTTATTCACTGATGTCAACCACCAAGAAACCCATCGAGCTCATCCCGGCCCAAGACTCCTCCTTCCTCCTCCTCAGCCAAGATCCGAATCCACGAAGCTTCTCCTCCGCTGCGCGCGACACAAAGCAAGGCAGCCTCGCCTCCTTACAAGAGTTACATCAACTTCCTCTCCAACACCAACGATGACTGGAAGGCAGACGAAGACGACATGATGGGCTACGAGGACGATGACGGTGATGATTTTGGCTTGCCCAGCCTTTCAAGTATGAAGAGAAGGTCACGGCGAATCGCTACACAGAACAGGGCCGAGTCAAGTACATTATCGCCAACAACAGAGGAACCACCTGATGCCCTCCTCTCGAGACGATACTCGAACAGTGCCGACATCGCTGTCGAGCGCCCCGCCCCTACATACCCCATGCCCAAGAAGAGCGAGGGCAAGATTCTTCGACCTCAGTACAAGGAGATTTTAAGAGGTTTGTCTTTTCTGTACGGACAGACACTACACACAATAGCTAATCATCCCATAAAGACCCTGCCAATGCTCTCCACCTCATCAACTATCCCACCGTCCCCGCCAACGCTAGCCCCAAGGAAGCCGATGCAATCAACTCCCGAATAACCCGTATCAACAAGTTCAAGAAGCTTCTCCAAGCCTCCACCATCTCCCTGCCCGACCTGAGGTCGCTGGCCTGGTCTGGCGTGCCCCAGGAGGTCCGCGCCATGACCTGGCAGCTCCTCCTGAGCTACCTACCTGCAAACAGCGAACGCCGCGTTGCCACGTTGGAGAGGAAGCGCAAGGAATACCTCGACGGTGTCCGCCAGGCATTCGAGAGGGGCGGAAACACGGCGGCGAGCGCCCCCAACACAGCCCCCGCAGGCAGGACACGGGGCTTGGACGAGGCCATCTGGCACCAGATCAGCATCGATGTGCCCCGGACGAACCCGCACATTGAGCTGTACAGCTACGAGGCCACTCAGCGGTCACTCGAGCGCATCCTCTACGTGTGGGCGGTCCGGCACCCAGCTAGCGGCTACGTCCAGGGCATCAATGACCTGGTGACGCCGTTCTGGCAGGTGTTTCTGGGCATCTACATTGGCGACCCCAACATCGAGTCCGGCATGGACCCGGGACAGCTTCCTAAGTCGGTGTTGGATGCTGTCGAAGCAGATTCCTTCTGGTGCTTAACTAAGCTTTTGGATGGTATCCAGGATCATTACATCGTGGCGCAGCCAGGCATCCAGCGCCAGGTTGCTGCGCTGCGTGACCTCACGGCGCGTATAGACGCCACCCTATCCAAGCACCTGGAGCAGGAAGGCGTAGAGTTCATCCAGTTCAGTTTCCGGTGGATGAACTGTCTCCTCATGCGAGAAATCAGCGTCAAGAACACCATTCGCATGTGGGACACTTATCTAGTTCGTCGCCCCTCGACAACTATCTTATTTAAACTATCTTTATTCAGAAGCTAACCAACTATCTAGGCCGAAGAGCAAGGCTTCTCCGAGTTCCACCTCTACGTCTGCGCCGCCTTCCTTGTCAAATGGACCGACAAGCTCGTCCGCATGGACTTCCAGGAGATCATGATGTTCCTGCAGTGCCTCCCCACCAAGGACTGGACCGAGAAGGACATTGAGCTGCTCCTCAGCGAGGCCTTCATCTGGCAGAGCCTGTTCAAGGGCTCCGCTGCCCATCTCAAGGGCCAGCCTGCCCGTGAGCCAGTCACGAACCTACAGTTGTAAATCCCAGCCTTGTTCTCGTCCACAAAAAAAAAGTATCGTCATCTATATTGTGCAGCTCTCCTTCGGCGTTGATTGATGATGGGCTGGTGATCAAGTAAAGAAAGAGTGCATTTGGGAGTGAGAGGTTGCGAGGATGGAGGCCTGTATATAATCGGCATGTTAATGAGGATGACAATGACGGTGAACAACAGCCTGTCCCAGGACGATTTTTATGCATATGAAGGAGTTGTCCCCGAAATCCAGTTACGGATTTTTGGAGAGAGAGAGAGGGCACAATCAGTGACGGGATTTGGTATCATAGTTACTACTTGGGTAGGTTAGACCAACTGTCTATAGTTGCGTATTAAGAGCGAGGGACTCCCTTCTATCCCATCTCTTCATCCCTTTCATCCAACGTTACTGGTGTTGTACATGCAGTATGCTTCAGTTACATAGGTAGGTATGCCTCCATCATGTAGGATGCACCCTGAATGATAATGAATGCTAAACTCCTCCACCGCGCACCGTATGCCATCCACATTATCCTCGAAATTTCCTGCCTCATATAGGCGCATGATCCAACTCCGAAACGCCAGGCCGTAACAATTATTATATACGTGGGCACCATGCAGCCAGTGTCCTCAACCTGGGGTTATCCCGCCCAGGGGAGTGCCGTATAGGTGCATTAGGATTGACCTCGCTTTGAGCGTCATTGATGTGGTTCTACCAAGTCTCTGATGAATCCTAATTTTTCGCGATCTTCATCACATACTCGAGCCCACTCAAGTAGTAAGCGCCAAGTGTAGAGACGCATATCTTCACGGCGAAGAACTTGCCCAGCCCAGTCTCTGCCTTTCTCGGCAATGAACCGCGCAGCGTTATCGCCTCCAGCATCTTGGTCGGTGAAAAACTCTAGAATAGCATAGAGATCTTGGAATGTGTTGTCGAAGGGTACAAAGTGATACCATGGAGTGAGACGATCGTCATGCCACTCAGCATACACGGTGGCTTTGAGGGGCATGCTCGAAGATCGTAAGAAGCCGCGGAAACGGGCACTGAAGGAGTTGCCATCGGTGTCGGGGAGGAACTTATAGCGGTACTGCTCCTTCATGGGCATGAACTTTAGTTCATGGAAATAAGGGTCGACATGCCCGCAGCGGCCCGGCTCGCAGAGCAACCGGGCAAAGCCACAGTCTGCAAACTTCTTTAGCCATTCGCCTACCGAGTTGGTGCGGCGATGGGTGGTGTTGTAGGGGTCAGGGTTTAGAAGCTGGAAAGTCTTGGGCTTGACGCCGTCGTGTTCAACGCTATCCACATAGCTGCCATTGAGCATCTGCATGAGACGGTGACGGTGAAAGCGATGCCAGATATTTGCCTTTGCTCGGCCACCAGAGGCATCCCCTCGCCAGACGATGCCCGTCTTCTTCGCATGCCATGCAGGTCCCATTTTCTCGCCCCCCGAATAGAATTCATTGTCGGTAAGATACATGGCGCCGGGGATGAGGATCTCGTTATTCATGGGTAGTTTGGATCCGCCAAACATGGGAATCAGCTCTTTGGAGGTGGATAGACTGAGAGGTTCGACAAAGCTTCCATGCATTTGACGAAGATGCGGCTGCAGGCAAGGATCCTGAGCGGCAGTCCAGTTCTTGATATATCCCCTGTAGGCGTAGTCGGGTCTCCAATCCGTGGGGTATTCGACGGGGGCTTTGAGATCTGAGACTTGTTGGACATTGCGGGCTGGAGCGTTCGGGTCACACGTCACACGCGCAAGCTCCCAGTAGTTGTGTGAGCCATTGAACCAGACTGGGTCGTACGGTTGAGGCTTTTCATCGTCCAGTTTGGCAAGACTCTTGAATTCGGTGACGACCTCCTTCACGGGAGGTATGCGCCGGGTATTGCGCTCCTGCTCGACAAGCTGAGAGAGCTCCTCAAAGGGGACCAGAAGGCGAGGCTCGTCCATATAGTTGATCGGCATGTCGACATCGGGCAGGTCCTTGGCAAACTCTTTCACAAGATCGGTCCACAGCTGGAGCCATGGCACGCGGTCTGTCGTGTCGCCCACGCCAGTGGCCTCACCACTGCGAACCTTGACAACCCAATGCCAAGCAGATGCGCGCCTAGCAAGAGTGTGGGCATCGAGCGCCCAGTACGGGGTCAAGTCTTTGTAGATGCGATCAAAGTAATCCTCGACAATGACGGCATTGGAGATGAGCGCGGCTTCAACCCACTTGTCAAAACCCGGAGGTGGGTGACGGCCTCGGCGGCTGCGATAGCGCTCGGCGGCTTCGTGGAGGCTGTAGCTTCGTTTCGTGAGAAGGCTTTCATGTCGAGCGCGGGCGTCTGCCATGAGCTTCTTGATGGGATGCTTCGGACCCAAAGTGACGGGCGCCTTTGGCTCGGTAACGTCCCAGCCCTGGCTGCTGGTCCATAGTAGGTAGTTTGTAATGGCGAAACAAACTAGGAAGAGAGTGCTAAGGTAGCGGAAGACGAGGCGAGAGGGCCAGGCTGATAGCCATTGTTTGAGTCGCGGCCACATTACGTGCATGTGGAACGAGTGTAAGACGAGGGCGGCGAGGAAGTCGGAGGATTTATGCGCGCCACGGAGGAGCAGGCAGAGGAAGCATCGATGGACGGCAGCTCAGCGAGAGCAGCCCGAGGGCATTATCGGGGGCGAGGTCGAACGTTTGACTTTTTGCGCCGGAGGAAGAAGGATAGAAGTCTCGTGGGGGTATCGTCGGTGGCGCTGGATATCGTCGCAAGAGCAAAAGGGAGAAGTAAAGGAGGCGAGAAGAATAAGAAAAGAAAAGGCTGAACAATGGACGGCTACGTAGGATAAAACAAAGCAGAGTAGAGTACAGTAGGTAGTGTGAGATGAGGTGAGTTGTGGTGTTGAGAGGTCAGGCGGAACGGGAAGGAGTCCCGGACAAGTAGCCCTGTCGAGGTGGAAACTGGCAATCGCCGGGAAGTTGCCAGCAGAAAGCTTAGTGGAGGGGAGGCTCGAAAGTTGGTAGGGAAGTCCGCTAGAGCGTGGAGAAGTCGCGTTGGAGTTTTTGCGGAGCCACATGAGCTTGACAATGAAGGGGAACAGGGAGAAGGAGCAAGGAGCAGGGTCTTTGGGGGTGGCAGAGACCGCCGACGGACCTGGGCATCTAATAAAAAGACAGGCACCTGGACGTTGGATCCTGGCAAGATGCTGGACTGATCCTGGAAGCCGAGCTAGTTAAATCCTCCTTTCTGCAGTGGCGAGGGCCCCTAAAAATTGGCTATTAGTCCTCTGCTAGGGGGTGGCCTAGACGCCATGGGGAGAGAGCCGAAGAGGGAGAGAGGCACGAGGTGGGTATCTGAAATGCGTCGAATGTTTGTTTCTTTGCAATACATACGTGCTGGAAACATTTCTGCGTGACATGGGATCCATCATGGAAGTTCTCGCTCAGGTCGTGGACCTCATCCATCATGGTGGCTTGTCGCAAAAAGCAACCAACAATGCCTCCTCAGCCCCTTCACCTGCATAAAGGATAAACCAAGCTGCAGTCAGTCAGTTCAGTCTCGAGCCAGAATAGAAATAGGGGAACCGGAGTCTCAGAACGGCAAGTCGACTAGGGCGGCGGCGAACGGCCAGCCCTCCAGCTGGCGGGGTGGCTTGGCGTGTGCGGTTTCTGTTGGTCTCGGCCGACGGAATGTCATGTCTCTGAGGGGCCCTATCTCCTGTCTCTTGATGTGTCAACTGCTTTCCCAGAGACAGCCTTTAGGCAAAAACAATGCCTGTACAATATCGTTGTCGGTAAATGTTCAAATCCGACTACTCGCGTGACAGAAAAGAGGCTTGGAGCAGCAGCTGTACCTGCGCATCGAGGAGCCGCGTCTAGCTTGGCGTTGGCGCGTGGTGGCTGGCTCTGGCGCGCGAGGGTGACATAACAAGGTCTCGGAGTATCGGGAATACACGCACAGCGAAATGTCTCTCAAGCTCAATTGTCCTTAGCCGCCTTGTCCGTGTGGGTATAAGGTTTAACAGAGCAATTACTCTTTTATTAACCCTAATGATATGCTTTATTGACCCTAATATCGTGCTCTGACGTGGCTGCTTTTGGGGACTAAATTCCAGTCCATTCGCTTCGTCCACTCCGTTCTACCCCAGGACATGAACCCTCCCCTCCAGTCTTCAGATCGATAAATGGGCTGCGGCCATTGCGGTCAGCCGCGTGGGAGGTGAACCGAATCGCTAGAGATCCCGGCCGACAAGTCCTTAAAGAGCCCCTGGGTGACAACCATGGCGACCGCCGCAGCCGAGGCTCCGTGGGCCAGCGTGGATCCAATCCAAGCGGTCAACAGCATTCATTATCCACATCTTCTGCTGCTTCGATCAACAGGCCCAATTGATTGGCAACTCCTGATCCAAGTGTGAAATGACCACTGTGACCGTGGCCCTGAGCAGATGCATCCCCAGTTCTAAATTAAAAACACCCCTGTCATCGATCCAAGCCAATTCATTTAGCCCGTCGTACGTGTTCCTAGCAGGCTAGCTAACCTCGCCTAGCTTCCGACGACCTTGGTCAAGCTCTCACCAGTGACAAGCGCCGCCGCTGGGTTCATCGCTTTTACCCCTTTACTTTAGGGCGGAAACTCTGGGGAAGATGGATAAATAGTTGGGCAAAACATGATTCAGATTAGTCCGCCCAGACCAAGACATACACGCGGCTTTGAACGTAGATCCGCCAAGCATTTTGATGGTGGATCTCTGGACATCTGCGTTGGTTCCAGGCTGGGGACCAGTGCACGTTGATTCTATGACATGCTTCGAGATGAAGCTGAGACGCGATTCTGATTCACTTGGCTCTTGAAGAAGTCGAAGGTAAATGTGCGGATTGCCAGATTTTGTTTTGCCTAGAGTACTCAAGTCAAGGTATCTAGAAGGATTGACACTACGGAGCAGATCTCCCGAGCCAGTGGAGCTCAAACTCGAAGCAACCGTACGGATTCACCTTAAAGCTGCCAGACAGGCGCAAATAAATGAAAATGATAAACAGGATGACCCCAAGCATACTATATACAGAGCACTGAAAGTCCTACACCTTAATGCTATCCAATGGGCGCAATGAACGCCGCCAAGCATTCAGATAGCCCCATGCTGACATGGTAAGGAACTTCGAATTGCTTAAATCATTGGCCCAATGACTCGCTTTATAGAATCCTTGGGAGTAAATTAGTTCCCGTATGAGCTGCTCAAGCCAGATTTAGAGGCAAGTTGGCCGAGCTTATGCCTCTTCTATAACCAGCATCTAGTCTACATGTACATAGCTGGGGTTATCAGCTATCTGTAACGTATTCCCCCCAATGAGAGGGTATAGTTACCCGGCCAATAAAATAGAGTAGGCTGGAACAAGAAGAAAATCGAAGGCGCCAAAGCCGTGCAAAGCATGGCTTCCGCTCTTCGGGCTCTCAATAAAAACCCTAGCTTGGGATATGTAACCCGAGTGTCTTGCTCTGTAACATCACCAACCTGAGGAGAAGAGGAGGATGACCCAACCAGAGCTTGCTTTGCCACTTGATGAAAGTGCGGGTTCAATTAGATATGGCCCTTGCCATGGTTTCCAGGCCAATGTGCCAGCATCGTGAGGCAACATTAAACGTCATGGATTCATCAGAGTGAGGCTCTTCTGAACTCGTAACAACCTGAGGCAACACACTGAAAGAACCTGGACGAATGATGCATTCGAGTAATTCCGGACCATTTACCTCAAAGATTTTTCGTCCATGGTAGAAGGCGAATTTCTCAGGCATATAATAAATGTCATTGTCACTATTTGGAGCACCTTCTATTGCCAACTTCCAGACACGATCGCCGAGGTTATCGCCTTCCCCACCAAGCCGGCTAAACACCGGCCCTCCAGCTCTCCCAACCAGCCCACCCGACCAATAAACATCATCTTAATCCTAAGAGGCGAATTCAATCGTCCAAAACGTCAACCAAGAAAGCTACCCTCTTGCCAACGCCCTCAACCTCCCACCCCCAAA
>JABFFE010002205.1:0-25406 GCA_013623625.1 Fusarium setosum
AGTCTCCTTGAGCATCGAGACTAGTGTGAAGACCATGGCCATACCGAGGTTTTCTTGAATGGTATCGTCGAGGCTGGAGAGGAGCTGGTCGCGGTCGTCGGCCACGTTGAAGTGCTCATGGGGAGCCGCGTTGGGAGGGGCGAGGATGTCGAGATGGGGCGGCTTTTCGGGGTATTCTTCTGGGTAGCGCACTTGGAGGAGGATTGAAGGGGGTTCGCTGTCTTCTTCATCAAGGATGTCTAGGACGATCTGTACTCGGAACTCGGTTTCAGAGATGTCTACAGTTTTGTCAGGACTTCAGCGACAAGATGATGG
This sequence comes from Fusarium setosum, assembly GCA_013623625.1. Lineage (NCBI taxonomy): Eukaryota > Fungi > Ascomycota > Sordariomycetes > Hypocreales > Nectriaceae > Fusarium > Fusarium setosum. The sequence goes on from JABFFE010002205.1 coordinate 316, forward strand.
CTTTATTGGTGATCATGTACCTGTGATTTCATCGGGAAAGATGGACTCGAGCACTTCGCGCTCTTCAACCTGTTCTTCGCGCCCCATCTTGGATAGTGATCTCACAGCACTGCGGAAACTATGACCTATAATTTATTCGAACTGAAGGCTCTTGAGATATTCGACCTGACGTGAGTCCTCATGAGAGTGGGGAGGTGCCCTGACGGCGGGGTGGATGCCCAAACAGGATTAGCGTGTTGCTGACCGCCCGGCATTTTCTTGGAGTCGCGGCAGAGCTCAGCCAAGTGTCGACACTTTTCATACAGTACACGCATCATCATATAAACCCTCGAGACTATGGTGAAGACCAACAACTTGATATAATTATTTCGCCTAAATAATATTATGAATACCCATTATTTTCCCCTCCTTTTCCTTTTCGTATCCCCTCTCTGTTAGTGCCCTTTTCCTTTACCGTACCGTGCCGTTCTGGAGGTATTCCCTTCCCCGCATCGTCAGGCACAGATCCCTGTGAAACTCGATGCATATCATTAACCAATAATTGTCAACCTTGATCGCATGTCCAGCTTTTTTGTGTATGCCAGCCCGGCCCGATCATTCTTCTTTCCGGATCAGACGCAAACCGGCAAAATGGGCTCATCCCCCGTCAACCCCTTTGCCGCGAGTCTCACGGCCCGCCGGTCAAGGTACCCCCGGTACTGCTCCTTGGGCACCCGTCTGTCCCTGTCCTCCCACACCTCGTAGCCGACCGCCTCCCAGACCTGGAGCTGGTCGAGGAAGTTGTCCCGCGGCCTCACCTTGCGCCTCGTCCTGACCTCGGGGAGGATCACGTCGAGGCTCTGGCGGCGTCGGCGCATGAGGTATGCTATTGCGACTGATGCCGAGCGGGACATTCCCAGGCGGCAGTGGATGAGCACGTTTGGTACCCGGGCCGGCGCTTCGCTGGGTGTGGAAGGCGTTGAGTCGAAGTCGAGCTCTGACAGACTTGAAGAGGGCGATGGCAGCGGGGAGTGATGGCCAAGTTGTAAGTCGATAAAGTCGCAAATGTCGTCCAGAAGAGTGAGAATGTCCATTGTCGAGTTGTCCAGACAAGGCACAAACAGATGGCATTCTTCGGGCACAATCTGTCTATTCCTCGGGCTGTCCCATTTTGCATAGCCGCCGTCCAAGAGGGAGACGATTGCCGTGATGTGATGGTGCCGGAGGACATTGCGGTTCAGGGAACTTGCGACGTTGCCCACAAAGAGGTTGGGCGCGATCTGAGAGATCGAAGGAGAGTCCATGTCCTCCATGATTGTTGTCTTTGAAGTGTTGGTCTTGTCTGAACCTCAATTGACTCCTCCGCGATAATGTTCGGTTGTTCAGATACTCCCCGCGGTCGAGGCCGGGATCGGGAGGGATTGGCCGGTTTCATATCGCATGCAGGTTTCTCACGTGCAGACAAGTGTTCTGTGGCAACATGCAGGACTCTGCTGAGATCGGCTATAATGGCCTTATTTCTGTGTTCATTGTGGCACCGTGTGAGGGGGTCCGTGACAGGAGTCGAGACTCTGACTTGATCTATCGCAATGCTGAGGAGTTATCTTGGCTTTAATAACACCCCGAGTAAGTCATTCCTCGGTGATAGTAGTTTAAGAGCGAATAGAATAAGAGTTTCAAGCATAGCCTCCACTACTTTGGGTTCATTATTATTTGCTTTTTGCAAGAACATCAATCAAGGCAACCGGCTTTTATGCTGTTCAAGATCGACTCGTAACGACGAGGGGCCGACTTGCATTCTCACTCAAGGCTACTTAATAGCAATTTCATACATGACTCTAACAAATACTCCGGCAGTCCTGGTTCTTCGACACTTGTTGTCTGAACGTGTTCGCTCTTGAACTCATCGAGTCTCAGCGTTGTCTCATCTCCTCACCACCGCTACATATCTAGAACATGGATTGTGTAATTGAAGAGAACCATATGATAGAGATACTTACTTTTGACGTTCTAGTCTGTTTTTCTTTTGTTTTTTTTTGGGATTGGGTCCTTGATGCTTTCCCTTCGCGCGAGGGGGTTTTTGCTATCCCATATACACGCTAACGAGGAGTGACTATATATCCAAGTCTCAACCCTCTACTTGTAACATACATATGCCTGTGTCTATACGGCTCCTCATTATTGTTGTAAATCACAATTGCAAAGTCGTAACTAGTCGTTGGCACACAGCCAGATAGACCTTTGGATCTCCCGCGATCGAATTCACATTGGATCGCTAAACCCGCAACTGCAATGACAAGTTTTGGAGTTCAGCACCAGTGACCCCATTAAATATCTAATCTCACAGATCTTCTTGAAGTAAGAAAATGCAACATTCATAGATTTAAAAATGAGGATTATATAGAGGATTCACGTGATGGCCTCGCCTGCACCTGCACAAAATTGGTGCCGCTGCGAAAAGTGGGTCTTTTCTTATCAGCCGCAAGTGCAAGCTTATCGCCAGAAAAAAAGTTGCTGGGCCTGCGAAGCACACTCAACTGCGACTCTCCATCCACGACCTTGGACCAAGATCGCAACAATGGCTACCAAAACCGCGGCAGTAGGAAACAAACGAAAGTCTGCCCCCGGTGGCAAGGGCAAATCTGAATTCAAGCCTAAAAAGGCTCGATTGGACGGGACCAAGGCTCGACGAGAACCCGTGGAAGAGCCCGAAGACGATTTGGAGGATACCTCAGAGGACAACGAGGATGGCGGTGCTGCTCTGAACGATGAGGCATCTAAGAAATCAACCAAGCCTTCGAACGACGCCTCAAATGGAAAGACCTTTGAGCGAGGCACGTTTTCCTCCACGATCGCAGTGCGCACTCTGCCAATGCTAACCTACCCACAGGTCAAACCTCGCGCGAGTCCCACGCGAAGCAGAAGCAGCTCGCCCAAGAGCGCAAGGCCGCCAAGCCTCTCGCCGACGAAGTCCAACGCACAAAGAAGCTCTGGGAGCGACTCCGACGGAAATCGCATGTGCCCAAGGACGAGAGACAAACCCTTGTCGACGAGCTATTCGGCATCATTACAGGACGCATCAAGGATTTCGTGCTCAAGCATGATGCCGTGCGAGCTGTGCAAACCGCCATCAAGTACGCGACGCCCGACCAGAGGAAGGAGATCGCCCGGGAGCTCAAGGGCACATATGCTCAGCTTGCTGAGAGCCGATATGCCAAGTTCTTGATTGGAAAGCTTCTGGTTCAGAACGACGAGGAGATCCGAGATATCATCATCCCCGAGTTTTATGGACGAGTTCGAAAGTTGATCAACCACTCCGAAGCATCTTGGATTCTTGATGACGTCTATCGAGGCGTTGCGACAAAGGAACAGAAGGCCATTCTCCTCCGCGAATGGTACGGTCCCGAGTTTTCATTGCGAGAGCTCACCAAGGACTCGAAGCCTACGGCGGATCTCAAGAACATTCTTGAGGCCGAGCCCAGCAAGCGAGGCCCCATTATGAAGAGCCTTGTCGAAATGATCAACTCCCTTGTCCAGAAGAAGATGACGGGTTTTACCATGCTCCACGATGCCATGTTCCAGTACTTCTCCAACACCCAGCCCGGCACGGAAGAGTTCTCAGAGTTTGTCGAGATGGTCAAGGGAGACGAGAGCGGAGATTTGCTAAAGAATATGGCCTTTACTCGCAATGGTGCCAAGCTCACCTGCTTGCTCCTTGCTTACGGCTCGTCAAAAGACCGAAAGCAAATCCTCAAAACGTACAAGGACACCTACCTCCTCATGTCGGGCGACCCCTTCGCCCACCTCGTTATCCTGACAGCCTACGATGTTGTGGACGACACCAAATTGTCTGCAAAGACCATCTTCCCCGAACTTCTCGGGGAAGGCGAGAACATTATCCAAAACGTGGTCGCTACAGTGAACAACGCCTTTGCCAGAACAACTCTTTTGTATCTGTTTGAGGGTCTGGCCAAGTCTCTCTTCCCTCACAGTCAGTCATTCGAAGCCGAGCTTCTTAAAGAGGTTCAAGAGATCCGCAAGACAACAAGTAAGAAGGATGAGGACACTCGACGCAACGAGTTGATCGCTGCCGTGTCGTCCCAGCTTATCTCGACCATCGCAGAGGCACCTGCTGAGCTGACCGCGACTGCGTTTGGCTGCCAGTTCGTGACTGATGTTCTTCTCTCGGGCGTCGGTGATAAGCAAAAGGCTCTTAAGGCGATCGCGGATTCAGCCAGCGGTGATGTTAACCAAGAACCATCGGAAGATGATTTGCAGCCGCAGGTTCACATTTCGCGGACACCTCATGGTGGGCGAATGCTCAAGTCGCTGATTCAGGGCGGCAAGTATGATAAAGCGTCGGGCAAGATCATCCCTGTGGACCCGCCTTTGGAATTTTCCAACATTCTTTATCCCGTCATCAAGGAGCATGTCCTGGACTGGGCGACTGGACCTAGCTCGTTTGTGGTCGTGGGTCTCCTCGAGGCTAGCGACTTTAACGAGGTGGATGAGCTCAAGAAGACACTCAAGAAGAACAAGAAGGCTCTAGAGAAGGCGGCGGCGGAGGAGACAGCAGAGCAAAAAGCAGCTCGTGAAGCCCAGGAGGCAGCTCCAAAGGGTGGCAAGAAGGGCAAGAAGAAGGGCGACAGGCCTGTTGGCAATGCGGGCAGCAAGCTTTTGTTAGAAAAGTTGTAGGGAGAGACGGGATAGAATAGAAGGTGAATTGTTGGAGGCAAGGTTCATCATGTCTTTGGCGTATAAAATGGGGGTATTGAACAATAATATCACGGATAATACTGTGGTGACTTCCCCTCCTCGTCCGATGTGGTCTTAATGAGCGTTGTCTTGATAGACACACTCGATAGCTGCCGAGGGAGAAGCCGTTGCTTTGATCTGGGCCGAGGTAAATGTTGATGGACAGTGAGTCTTGTACTATATGTCCTTGCACAAGCGGTGACTGTGACACGTAATAGCAGAGCACCAACGGGGTCGCACAGGCTGCGAAGCGGTTGCTCTCCCATATCTTATGACTATTTTTCGTCTCGCATTCTGGGCAACGATTATTCAAACAAACGCGAAGGGGAATATCAGTCTGGCCCTTCAACCCAATTGGGCCAGAGCTATTCAGGGACAGGGGAGAGCTTTGTTAGGTAGTGCCACTGACGTCGATGTTGATGTGTGTTCCCCTGAGACTAGACCAGACGAGGAGTGAGGCCTCGTGCCTAGGTCTTTGTTCTTTGTGTCTTTGTATCATGAGGAGTCGGGAGAGGGAACAAAGAAAGGAGAGTGGACGCCCGGACGGAGATGGTGATGTATTTGGATGCGTCTGTGTAACTGGGTCTTGGCTTGGAGGTTGGATGTGCTACCGGAATTAGACGTTTCATGTTACTGTTGATGCAAGGGAGGGAATCTGGGGGTGAGGGCATGGAGATGCGGGAGAGGTGGTATCGTAGGTCGCTTTTATGTGGTTGAGGAAGTGACCTGGGTAGGCACTCGAGGAAAAAAGCTGGAGCAAGTCTTTCTTTGAATGCTTGCCTCGAGTCTAATTTTCCTCTTCTCCTCCTCCTCTCCTTCTTCCTCCTCCTAATGCTTCATAGTTCTGCGCAACTGGTTTGCCTCTCACAGCTTCTCGCACTCCCCCAGCGCTCGCTCCTTTTTTCCATTCCCCCCAAGGGGATCCTTGGCCGACTGGTTCGTCTCACCACTCATTTGCTGCTGAAAAAAGCAGTTACTCCAACACCGTCATTTGTTACTTTTCCACCTTCTTTGCTTGTTGACGGACCGGGAGCGGGCGAAATTTGGCCGACAGGTGCCAACAGCTGGCAGGAAAACGCAGGTTCCTTTTTTATTGAACCACCTGCACAAGGAAAACGCAACGTGGAAAGATTCATCTCCCCCTCCTCCCCCTCACCTCTCTCTCCGTTTTACACTCGCCTTGATGCCGAAACCGGATGCAACTTCATCTCGAATCTCCTCGTGCTCAAAACCTTCTCCTCAGATTCACGGTAGCTGCGAGGGCTGTTATAAACTCACCTGCGAGCAGACGGCACGTTCTCGCAAACGTATATCTTGCCCTCGATTGTTCTCTTCTTTCCCCTTATTCTTCTCTCCTCCATCAGTGTTTTCCCCCTCCTCTCCCTGTTTGGCGATACAATCATGACTATCAAACTTCAACGCCGAGCAAACAACAAGGACGTGCCAGAGTGCTCCGCTGGCAAGCTCTACTGGGACTGCCCCGACCCCGACTTTCAGTGGACGGGCTGCTGCTCCCATAACCCATGCCGCAAGCCCCGTGGCTGTCGCGACCATGGTGTTTTTGTCGACTTCTCGACCATCGCCTTAGCTCCAACCATCAGCACCAGCACCATTACTTACACCGAGAGCACGCTTCTCCACCGGCTGAGGACCACCACCACGGCGGCCGATAAGTTCGACGACCGAGAGACTTCGACCGAGAGCGAGGAGATGACTTCAAAGACCATGACCGACTCGGGCACTACCCGCACCATCCCAAATCCCAACAAAGTCACGGTTACGAGGCACACCGTCATCGTCACCGACAAGACCCCCGAACCGACCCTCGAGTCCAGCACCTTCTGGTCTTCCTGGACCGATCCAGCGACACTTGCAACATCTGGAAGCACGGATTTCGGTGTCCCAGTTCAGACGAGCGCACCGGAACCCACTGCCGGCGATCACAGTGGTGAATCGCCGGACACGGGGCTTATCGTCGGAACAACAGTTGGCGGTGTCGTGGGCCTGTCCATCCTGGTCGTTGTTTTAGTTGCCCTTCTCCGGCGTCGAAGACTCAAGAAAAAGTCTGAGAAAGCTGATGCTGGTGACAGACCCGACACCGCTGAAGATAAGGGTCCGAAGGTGTTCAACTTTGGCTTAGCGTCCCACGAGGTGGCCGCTCGACTTCGCCGTGACCCCTTTGAACCTTTCGGGGGTATGTTCTGGTCCTTCACGAGTTCCTCATGATATCTCCGCCATAAGATGCTGACTCTTTTTTCCCCACAGGCCGAGTTGACAGGGGAGAAGATCCCTTCCGACCTCCCAGCGGCACTTTTGAGATGGACGGTACCAGTACTGCCCCAGTTGAGCTTCCTGCAGAGAAGTTCAATGATGCCAGAGAGGACCCTCACATGTTGTCTCACCCAACAGACTCCATGGGCACCACTCATGCGTACAGTTACCCCGTCCAAGCTGCAGGCCCATCGGATCCCCGAGCCAATCTCAATGCTTCGATGGCGGAACGCCAGCAGAGAACCTACGTCAACCACTGGAACCAATATCGCGCCCTCGGGCAAGACGGGGGTTAGCGGGAATGGGGAGGGATCTTGTTTCTTTCCTTGGAAAAGGGAAAAAGGAAAAACAATATGGGGAATAGCGTTGAGGGAGACTTTTGACAAGCATTTGCTGGCGTTGTGCGTAGAAATAATACCCCCATCTTGATGTACCATACGGCTTGGTATTATGAGAAGTCAAATAATAAGTTGAGACAGAGAAACCCCCATGTGGCGCAGATCACCCCTGCAGGCAGCCTCTCTCGTCATCTTTTGTGATAAACAAGTTACTTCATTGGATCAAGACGGCGAACGCGTAGTATTCGGCAGTTCGGCTCTCCCGATACCATGAGGCGGAACCGGGTGGATTGCCGTATCTGCTGTATCACGGACATGCCGAGTAGATCGTCTGTCCTATTCTGTTCGATGAGAGCCTGCCGATAGGTCATCTCCATACCTCCTCGATGCCGAGGTCCCCTACACAATCCCTTCTACACATGGGGATTGGACAATGCCCATCGTCCCCGCAAGCGACCGGGACATTTCTCGCATCTGACAGCTTCGCACAACAGCTCTGCCGTCTTCTGTATAGTTTCACCACAGCCTGCCTCATTCTCGAGACTAACCTATCACAGCTCTGCAATCAAGCACAATCCTCCGCCAAGGTGAGGGGAAGGGGACTATCAGGGCCCTTCTAGGAATTGCCGGCTGAGACACAACAGCATTTGTGGCTTTTCAGCTGAAGCAACGATAGAAGTGTGCAGAAGAGAGGAGAGGGGATTCAAAATAAAGGCTACATTTTACGGTGAGTCTTGTATAGGAGTAATTCTGTTGCCAATTTTCAGTATGTGGTATCTCACACACCCCCTTGATGAGGAGAATTGCACAACAGATCCGCGATGGACGTCTATAAAAACCTCGAGATATCTACCGTCAACTCGTCTACAGTTCCTCTCTCAACTCACAGACACTCAATCCCCTCTACATACATCACAATCAGTTACCAACCATGCCCTCCAAACCAGACTCCAACTCCCAGGGTTTCTTGCCCTTAGGCTCCGAGGAAAGCCACCACGAAGCCTCGCACGACAAGTCGGCCGCCCCAAAGCGGCTCATCATCTGCTGCGACGGCACCTGGCAGTCCTCGGTGACGGGGCTCAAGAACATCCCCTCCAACGTCACCCGGCTGGCCCGGTCCATCGCCCGCAGCGGCAAGGACGGGGACGGCAAAGTCTGGCAGCAGGTCGTCTACTACGACGCCGGCATCGGCACGGGGGACATGACCCTGGGCGAGCAGAGCCGAGAGGGGGGGTTCGGTATTGGTTTTGTGGGGAACGTCATTGAGGCCTACAATTTCCTTGTTCTCAACTACAATGTCGGGGACGAGATCTTTTGCTTTGGGTTTTCCCGTGGAGCGTACACTGCTCGTGCGGTGGCGGGTCTTGTTACTGATATTGGGATTGTGTGTCCCAAGGATCTGCAGGATTTCCCGGACCTGTATGCTCTCTACCAGAAGAACTCGGACGGCCTGCACTTTCGAAAGTCGCAGGCCTACCGAGACTGGGTCAATGGCATACCGGCAAAGAACCAGACCAACGCGGCACTGTCGAAGTGGGACAGCCCTCCTCACCACGACGCCCCCGAGGCGTCGAGGATCATCAAGGTTGTTGGGGTGTTTGACACGGTTGGCAGTCTGGGTATCCCAGATTTGCCGTGGACGAGGTTCAACCTCAAGTTTCTCGAAAAGACGCTGGGAATTGAGGACCCGGGCTTCCATAACATTGACCTAAGTCCTTGTAAGTTGTGTGCCACCAAAAAGAGTGCAGAGTTGAGCTAATGTACCTCAGATATCCAGCATGCCTACCACGCCCTGGCCCTCGACGAGCATCGAGCACCCTTCACCCCTACCCTCTGGCACTTCCCAGCCGACGACCAGAGCCCGCAAAAACCCGCCAAGGATGTCAAGCAGCTCTGGGCAGATTGGCAAGCGGCTCAAAAGAACTCGAGCGCCACCCCCAAGCAGCTGTCGGACGCGTGGGGAGCCGTCGTCGACGGCGAGATGTACGAGCAGCTGCGCGGCAACAAGTCGGAGCTGCTGCAGGTCTGGTTCCCCGGCGTGCACATCAACATTGGAGGAGGAAACGATGACCTCCTCACAGACAAGAAGGGGGATTTTGAACGTGAGTTGGTTGTGTGGCAAAGCTAAATAGTTGTCATTATGCTGACAGCTTCTAGAAATTGCCCTCATCTCCTTCGCCTGGATGTGCGAGCAAGTCGCCCCCCACCTCCAATTCATCGAGGAAGGCAGCCTCTACGGCCTGGGCCGGTCGGCAGTCGAGGACCGCTTCAACCTCATCAAGCCCCTCCTGGAAGGTATCGAAAAGGGCGAGGAGAAGGACTACGGCAGAGGCCTCCTCACGAGCCGCATCTCAGCCACGCTGGACAAGACGGGCGTGGTCAAGGCCAACGTCAGGGAGATACCCGAGGAGACCCTCAGGGGGTGGGCGACGGGCCCCATCATCGACAGCTTCACAGGCGCCATGATAGCCGGCGGCTCTGTGGACAGAGCCCCGGGCCACTATGACAAGGACGACAAGGGAAAGCAGCTGGGGAACACGTACGAGATGATCCACCCGAGTATCAAGCACCGCATGAACAAGATCCCCAGCTACAAGCCCAAGGCGCTAAGGGGATTTAACCGGACTACTCAGGATGAGGCGGATGGCAAGAAGTACGTGTGGAAGAAGGGCAATGTCGAGATCCCTGAGTATGTCATCAGGCCCGAGGATGCTTTCTCGAGACATGTGGCTGCGCAGGAGCGTGGCAGCGGGAACGCGAAGGAGTTTATTGCAGAGATTGACAAGGTTGTTGGCGCGGCTGCTTAGGCAAAGAGTTTGAGCATGAATGATCTCTCTATTAGGTAGTTAGTTCATGATGTGTTGAGAGAAGCGGTAAATTGACATCAAAGTTGAAGACTTTGTCTACCTCATGACGACTCTTCCCAAACCATATCCCAAGAATTAGTTTCTGGCCTACATTACCGACTTACTAGCCTGACTTTCCCTCAAGGCTAGGACACACCAGTGTATGCCATAGCTCAAGCCTTATGTAGGTTATCAATCACAGTTAGAACCGTACACTTGCCAGGAACACTCCCCACTCCCGAGAAAACGTCTCGATTTAGTCTTTGCGTCGTAATATCAATAGTACAAGAAACTGCCTGTGGAATCTGTCCAAGTACCGACGTGGTAGTCTCTCTCACATCCCATACTCGCCAAGGCAATCGTTGTAGTGTAACATGCGGTTCCCTTCCCGCTATGCGCCTGAAATGCAAAAGAAAAGGAATAATCGTCATCCTTGAAAGTTGTCCTCTGCCGTACCCGAAATTTTTAAAGTCTTTTGTAAACAAGCCCAGAAAAGCCAATCTGTCAAAGCCACGCCGCCATTGTGCAAGAAAAAAAAAAGCCTGTCAGACTCTGTACTCTAGAACCGGACACTACCTGTTCTGAAGCTTGGAGATCTCGTCGAGAAGATCCTGCAGGTCCTCGTCCTTGATCTTGTCGGCCAGTGATGGGATAAGCGTCTTGGCTTCATCGGCGTTTTCACAGCACAAAGAGCCTAAAGCGCGTGTCAAGTTAGCTTCTGCTAGAAAGTAACCGCTTGGGATCACCCCATACCCAGCTGTGCGCGCTCAAACTTGGCGAGGTTCTTATGCGCGCTAAGTAGACGCTCCACAGCTTCGACGTTCTCCTTCTGCGTGAACCGAGCAAAGTGATCCAGGTAGCCAAGCGTCTGGTTCAACATCCTGTCGAGAACCACTGTCAGCCTTGCCACGCTCATCCAACCATAAAGCTCGGGGTCTATTTACTCGGTCTCGTTCACATTCTTTCGGTCGTTCCGTCGCTTGGCGACAAGGGCGTTCAGGACCAGCGCCGCCTCGGAGAGGGTCAGGGTGTCCACCTCCTGGAACTCGCCGAGGTTGAGGACTGCCGACGCCTCCTCATTGCCCGGGGGCGGGGGCTTGGGTCGCGAGGTTCGAGGGTGGTTGATCTTCTTGGGCTTGGGTGCCTGAGCTGCCTCCTCCATCGTGCGAGTTTGCGCTGCCGGCTGCGGATTTTTCGTTAATTGGATGCTAGTTGGATCGCGTAACGCTGGCGAGTTGGTACGTGATGCGCGGGCGGCGGGCGATAATCTTTTGCGAGACGTGGGCTGTGACGGGGGTGGGAAGAAGAGATGTTGTTTGAAGGTTGACAAGCTGGACGCGAGAGGCTGAAAGGCAGCGGCTCTCTCTCTTGCTGTCGATATGTACGTACCCCAGCTTAATGAGTGGGGCTGCCCTCTGGAGATGGAGTCGCGTGGCGGTCCCGCGGGCGGCAGGTGCAGCAGCTCGTCCATCTGCCAAACCCCTAGACAAAGGAGACCATGACCAGCGAGGCCTGAAGGCGCCCAGAGAGCTCTGATATTTGGCAAAAAATCACGACTATAGCAAGGCGATTCAGTGTGTACTCTCATAAGCTATCATTGACCGTTACTGACCCTCTGACCCTCACAGGCTCATCTCATCTCCCCGTCTCTCACCCTGGTTCATGGTCTCCCACGATATCGATGGACTGGTGAGCCTCATAGGCCCGACGGAACTTGACATTAGAGCGTCAATAGGCCATCAGCCAAATCATACACCATGTAAGAGCGCTTGATCAAAGTTGCAATCTTGTAACATTAACCTCTGTCAACCAGGACTGTCTTTGCTCTCATCATCATCAACAAGGCCGGCGGCTTAATCTTCAACAAGAACTTCCAGGATGGCCTCCAAAAAATCAGCACAAACGACTATCTCGTTCTCGCCGGAACGTTTCATGGGTAAACTCTCCCTCCGTCACTCATGTAAAGTGGCCGTAGCTGACCAACACCTAGCGTCCACGCCATTACCGCACGTCTCAACCCAGTCAAGAGTCTCCCCGGCTCGACGCCAGCAGGCAACAGGCCAGAGCCTTCGACAGGCCTAGAGGTGCTCGAGACGGAGAACTTCCGCATGCAGTGCTTCAACACCATGACGGGCACCAAGTTCCTGCTCTTCACAGACACCACACAAGCCAACGTCGACGTCACCATCCGCAGGATCTACGACCTCTACTCAGACTACGTCATGAAGAACCCCTTTTATTCTCTCGAGATGCCTATACGGTGCGACATCTTTGACCGGAAACTGTTATCTTACATTAGGGAGATCAATAACCGATAGACAACGCGATGGATGGAATAGAGATTCTCGGAGTAACCGGAGGCGAATGTATGGTAATGGCTTTGATGTTCTTGTCGTCTAAACCCCCTAGCCTATGTCTATTGTACAGTTACTGCAGTATCGACAAAGCTGGATCGCAATCTATTATGAAGTATCCATCTTGTCGCCCTTGTCCTGGTCCTTCTTGCTGTTCGATCCGCTCCCCTGACCAGACTCATCTTCCTCCTTGACACCCTCGAGTGATGCCTTCTTAGCAGCCTCCTCCTCCTCGCGCGCCGCCTTCTCCTGTCGGGCCTTCTCCTCCTCCATACTCATGCGCAGGGCGAGAGCAAGTTCAGGCTCCATCGCGGGATCGAATCCAAACTCAAACTCCTCGTTGCTGCCGCCCACGCCTCCAGCTCCACCGGCTCCGCCAGCGTTCTCGCCGAGGAGGATGGGAGTCGCGATCAGCTGGTCGCTCAGAAGCTTGCTGCTGGGAGGAATAACGACCAGGTGGCAGCCTTCGTTGGTCTTGACCGTGTCGATGAAGAGTTGGAGCTTGTTCTTGGTGGTGTCGTCGTCGAGGTCTCCAAATAGCACAAAGTCGACCGAGATATTGGCCTTCTTCATCTTCTTGGCGAGTGTCGTGAGCTCCTTGTCCGATTCCTCGACGGGTGAGCAAACGAAGACTATTATTCGTTGGCGCTGAGATCGGTTCTGGCGATGCTTCAACGCAAGCTGGAGAAAAGGTCAGCATATGGCCCAAATCGATACCTCCGAGAACTATCCACGCACAGTTGCCACCTGAATGCCAGTCTTCAAGTGCGACGAGCCCCCAATCTTCTTCTTTGTCCGGTGCAAGCCCTCGAGGATCTTGCCCTGCTCGGTCGTGAGGGTCACCAGCACCTCTGGTCCTTTGCCACCCATGCTCATCAATCCAACAGAGGACTCTGGGTTGCCTTGTGTGATGGTCTGGAAGGTGATGTTGACGGCGTCTACTTGCGAATCGAATCGGGTGGGTTGGTAGTCGCCATTTCTGCTACTCTCGCTGTTGTCAACGACAACCATAACCGCCTCGAGGACCATCTTGACTGTCTTTCCGGGTGCTGTGAAGATATTGCCAGGTACTACGAGTATGAGGGGGGGGAGATAGACGAGGGAAGAGTCAAGAGAGGTAGGTGTAGATGTTGGTGTTGAGCTGCGATGTGGTTGAGAAGGCTAGAGGCGAGCGAAGCTCCCACTGTCGTAAGGCAGTTCAGCCTGGCCAGTGTCTTAAGCTTCCAAGGTACAGTTACCTCTGAGTGGCGGTGGTTAGCGGGATTTCTCCGGTAGCTCTACCTTTGCTCCTGCAGCGCTTCCAATGCTTGCGTCAGAAGCTTTGCTTACCTAATTGTGCGAGCCCACTCAGTTTTGTTTACTTCCCCAGCAGAGCTCCACTCTATATACCAACGCGCGCCTGGGGTAGAGAAACGCTGCTACATATTTATCACCATTCTTGTCAACCAAACTCTTGAATAGACGCGCACATCTGCAACTCGCGCCCCGAATACAAAATGGCTCCCGTGCGACCGAAAAAACGAACTTCAGACCAAATCACTACCTCACCAAGGAAGCTCGCCATGGCCGAAATGATCCCTTTGCGAGCTGAGAGCCCAAGAGCGCCGCGAAGCCCTATCAGAAAGCGAACACCTGGAACAATTACCATGGGGCAGAAGCAGGCTATGATTGATAATATGCAGCTCGAAAGTACGCAGTCTCTGGATTGCATGCGATGACGCGCGACTGACTTGCATCCCAGTTACTGAACGCGCTCGAAGGTTGAGAGCCCAGTACAGTTTCATGGCCCAGACCGTCCGTTCACGCATCGAGATGCGACTTAACAGAATTCCCATGTCGATGAGGAATGTCAAGATGGGCGACTTGTTACAGAAGTATCTCGACCAGGAACAACAGCGAGCCACGAGATCAGCAGCCATTAAGAGAGCGCCTGCGACACGAGCAGCGCCCCAAAAGCAAACACAACCCGCTATGCTCGCTGCAAAGCCTGCTACGCGCACTAAGAAGCGCATGAGGTTGGTGTCATACCAAGCTACTCGGTGTCATACGCTAACTATATGCCCAGCGATGCTATCTCGGGAGATAAGGAGAACGAGGTCGAGCACGAGGAGAATGCGAAGAAGAGAGTCCGGGGTGCTCCAACCACAGACATGTCTCATGTTCGACCTGCACAGATTTTGTCGCCAACCTCGTCTAACTCGCGATTGGCAAACCGATCTCGCCCCGCGTCCCCAGTCAAGTCCGGCATTGCACGACCAGCCTCGCCGCTAAAGAACCCAGCACCTTCACGCTCAGCAATGGCCACAAACATGCTCTCCAGCATGGTGGAAAAGGCCAAGGCGACAAGGGCTGGCGTTACAAGAAAGGTGACAACTGCCTCGAGCACGAGCTCAAGTTCGACCAGCACCACCGCCGCATCGAGAACAAGACGCGCTGCAGCCACCACGACTTCTCGAGCCGCTGCGTCCAGACCCGCTACGCGGACCACGCGTCGATCTATGGCCAATAGTGAAACAAGCGAGGCCAGCTCCGGGACGGTTATTAGAAAGGGCGCCGCAGCCAGAGGTGCTGCGGCCAAGAAGGCTACCGCGAGCTCCATTCGTAAGGGTACTGCAACAGGAACCGCTCGCAAAGCAGCGACGAAAACGAACACCACGACCACGACCAGCGGCACAGGCCGAGTGTTGCGAAAACGAGGTTAAGGTGCGAGAACAGAACTAATTCTGATGAAGCATGAATTGAGGTTGCGACTATTTGTTTTTCATGATCGGCGTTTGGGGGAAGACGGAATACGGTGTACAGGAAAGGTTTCAGGTTTATATCAGGGCTGTGAATGCCAGGAAAGGCAGAGTATGCGAGCATTTACAACGGCCAACCGGGACGTATTCAATGACGAATGCCTTTTGAAGTCTGCTGATCTATGCGCCTCCCTTCTTCTTCTTCTTGTCTTCGACAAGCTCAATGTGATCCTCTGGTATCTCCTTGTACTTTTCGACCAAAAACTCCTCTAATTCGACGCTAACATCACCTTGCACCACAATCTCCTCGCCTCCACCAGGAAGCTTAGTTACCGAAGAGCCAGTTGCAAACTTCTTTCCGAGATCCTTGGCAACCTGATATCATGTTCAGCACACAGGCACATCAGCTTGAATGAGAATTCGCGCTTACCTTCTTCAGCTCCAGGCCAAAAGCCTCGAGGCCTATCACGGCCGTGACAAACTTCTTCTTGTTCCGCTCAATACGCTTGATGGTGACGACGCTCTTGGCCAGCTTATCGGCCTGTTTGGCCTCGGCAGCCTCAGCCTTTGCAGTCTTCTTCTGGGCATCCTTTGCGGCTCGCTTCTGGGCTTCTACGGATAGTGATGCGGTGGCAGCTTCGAGGGCCTCTAGAATTGGGGTTATCGCGTGATCATTGGCGTGGGTGGACGGGGGTAGCTCGAACCTGCGGACCAAATCCGCTCGTACATGGCGGGCTCGTTGGTTTGTAGCCATTCCTGGCACTTCTTGACGGTTCCGCCATACTCGCAGTACTACTTGGCGATCATTCAGCTTGGGGGTGTCTTTCGAAACGGAGAGGCTCGTGAATGGTAGCGCACCTCGGGGGGCAGAGTGCAAACTGTTTAGACATGGTCAGATATTGAGTCTCTTGCATCGCGATGAGGGCAAGGTTAAAAAAAAAAAAAAAGACATACCTCCACAGTAGGTGACATGACGGCCCTGGGGCTCGCCCTCGGGCTGTTCTGTGTCGGCCATGAGTTCTTGTAGTTGTGGATGCTAACACTCGTGATAGATAGCAAAAAAGCTGTGTTTTGGATGGGCGAGACGCGTTGCTCGTGCTGGGTGCAACGACCTTCGGCCCATGGCGGGGTAATTTTCATGGAGGGGCTTGCATCGACATCGGCGAGCCTGCGAGTGCGAGGCCGGCCCGGGAGTGGGCGGTGGGGCCGCTCTAGAGCTTAAGCCTGAGGCATGGCAGGGCAGCACTAACAATTTCCTTGGGAGGGAGCTGTCTGAATAAATGTCTGAGGCACCAAGATTGATCGAGTCTTAGACGCCGAGCAGCCCGTGTAAGAACCCTGCCATACTACCGGTATCCCATATGCATGCCACGACAACGATTATTGATGACGCTACAGACTGGGGCGCATTCAGTTAATATGCGCGCATGCAACCCTATGGAACTATTGCTTTGAATCCCCACGATATCACACCTGCCATGAAGAGTAACTCCCGCGGTTAATGGGATACTCGAACAGTCCTCATACCAGGCTCAAAGGGGCACTCAAAGGAGCAGCTGAGATCCATTAGGATGCTTACCAGATGATCCTGATTCGGAGAAGGATATCCCAATCAATTGCTGGGCAGCACGGCAATCCTTCAGCACATGCAGATAATATCTACAGCAGGATCCCAACGTCGGATACAACCTCATCCTTCATCCTTTACTAATGCACTCCTATTTCGTACCCTAATTTCCTTCTTCCTGCCTAATGCGCATGATGGGAGGTTACGTTGCCCTCAACAAGCTTCCGCTCTGCCTGGCCTCTCGCGGCACGAGAAAGACCAGATCCGACTCAATTGTCGACAGATGTTTGATCTATCAAACCACGGCCTGGCCAAATCGGCGGCCGTCATTTCACTATGGACAATCCGTGGCCACTCGATAGGCAGAGTCACCTACCTTTAATCGTTCGGCGACCACCCCTTTGGGCCGGCCTTGTTGCATGATTTGTATCAATCGAGCGACCTAATCGTCCCGTTCTGATCTACCGTCATGCGTTCGGGCAGTGCTATCACAAACGGGTGCCGCACCCAAGCAGGTGGGAGTCGGAATGATGCAGGCCAAGCAGGTGTTAGCCGCCGAGGACGCACCACATATCTCATTGGCTTCATAGATGGGCCACCGACCCAATCATCTCTCACGCCCGTCACAGTCATCACTTTTTTCGCGCGCGCAACCAAGTTATCCCCTGTCAACCGCTGTCACCCAAAAATAGCAGCCCACGATCTTGAGCCTGATTGGACGCGCTAGACCACTAGCTGCTCGATAGCGGGGATCTACCAGCCCAGCGCCGGGGAGTCGTTCCCACCTTGACGCAACCTCTTCTGCGTCTTGTCTGCCGCCAACACAACTCTCACCGTGCTCTGGCCGCGCTCTTTGCCAGTCAGCTTCTCCAACAGACGCTGGCCTTGCTTGAGCCCCCGCCTCCGCCTCGTTCTACCCAGCGGCATGCTGCCGGGTCTGTCGATGCATCGGCCCACTTGGGACGGCCCTCGTGCAGACCTAGACTCGTGGGCTCGAGATGTGCCAATGCAAGTCCTCCTCACAATAGCCGCTCCAGCGAGTCCGGGCTGTTCTGGGCCAGTCCCCGGCCTCTTTAAGACTATGGCACTCCCCCGGCCAGCAGCCTGGCCCCCCTTCCTCCGCATTCCCTTCTTACGCCTCCAGCCTTTCGTGCTGTGTCAATTTGCAGATCATATAGACGCTCTCGTTGACCGAAGCATCCTGTCGTTTACACTAGACCCTGACGCCGGCCGTCTGCCAACAAACACCCTTACTACCACGACTAATACAGCACACTCCGTCCACGTTGCGTCAGGCCCGCGGGCTTCAAGTCAGATATCGGGAATAACTGACCTAGATACGCAATATGGCTGATACACAAAACCAAAACCGATACTATCCCCTGGACTCTTCGCTGGCTCGAAGACACCGGGGGAGACTTAATCCAATAATTGAGGAGGACAGCGACGATGGCGTAGCTCACAATGCCAACGCGAGCCGGAGGGCGAAGCGCGCGGACAATGCCCAGCTCAAGATCGAAGCATGGTTGACACCGATGAGCGACCACTTTCCGACTCCGAGAGGAGTGCACTATCTCGCCGCGCCTATCCTCCCATCTTCACCCTCCACGGACTCGGCTGCCGATACTTCACCAACCGCTTCCACCAATCCCTGGAACCGCGCCAGCATTGGCACCGAGGCCACCGAGTTCGAGGATCTCTACGACGTGACGGATGATGAGGATTTGCCTCAGCGCAAGGCATCCCTCAAGTCGAGGCAGGCCCCGACCAAGCAGCCCACTCCGCTTGTCATTCCAGAAACGCACGACACCTCTGTCGAGACGTGGTCCGCCGTAGACAACATGAAGAAGACTATGACTTCTCCGGTGCCTCTGACTCCTTCCGTCAAGCTCACAATGTCACCAGCTCAGATGGAATTCATGGATCAGCAGCATGCCGCCGAAACCCCCACCATGTCGGCTCCCCCGTCTCTCGACGGCAGCCTGACCTCGGAGCAGCTTGCGGCCATGAGCGCTCCTCCCACTCCCATCATGGGGCACGACGAGGTACCCTCTGAAGATGCTTGGGCTGGAGTTCAGCTGCAGCCTGGTGCTCTGGCTACGCTTCACGCCCTGTCCAGTGGTGAGGAAAATCCTCACGAGCAGCCCGCCCAGGTTCTGGAGGTTCCCCAACCCACACAGCCTACCCCGGAGATGCGGCAGCAACCGCTACGACTGATCACCAACTTCCAGTCACAGCCCCCCTTGGCAAGAGGTTTCTCTCCCAACCCAAATAGGCAGTCACTCGCCGACCTGACAAAGCTCGACATCCCCTCTCCGGGTGGTTTCTTCTCGGGCCTCTCTCCCCGGTCCCGGAATACCTGGCACCTTCCTTCCAGGTCTCCCGAGATGCCTCCGCCTACCTCCACAACCGCCGAGCAGTTCTACCGATGTCCCTGGAACGCAGACGCCCCGGCTATCCCCAAGCGCAAGGATTCCGCTGAAGACTTCTATCGCAGTGTCAAGTTCACGTCCGCTCCTGTTGAACCCATTGTTGAGCAAGTCGTCGAGCTCAAGGAGGAGGATGACTTCTCGGATGATATGCCGACTGCTCGACCTGTCTTTGCCCCCTCCGTAGCTGAGACCGCCAATGCCCCGACTTCTCCTCAGCCTGAGGACGTCCCTGCCGAGATTGTCGTCGATTACGATCCCGACTATGCTCGCAAACAGCAGCAGGAGGCTCTTTCGCACTTTGATCGCACTGAGCTCTGGCTCATGGCCCAGCGAGCCTATCTCCGCGGTGTCCAAGACGAGACCCCTGAGGATGATGGTGCCTTGAACACCATTGTTGAGGAAGCTGAGGAGGAGAATGCCGAACCCGCCAAGATTCCGCCTCAACCCGAGCAGCTTTCTGCTCCCATCAAGAAGACGGTTCGCTTCTCTGACCTCGTCTCAACCTCTGACCATCCCAAGCGCCTTCCTTCTATGCTTGTGCGCCGAGAGTCTGCCTACTACCGGGCCTTCCAAGACTACATTGTCCGCATTCAGCGCCAGGACGTCTTTGTTCACCAGCTCGCCCGCTTCGAGGCCATCCAGTCTCAGCGTGTTTCCCTCCGCGATGCTCACCGCAATCAGCTCCTCGGCAAGTACCAGCTCAGCGTCGTTCCCCAGTCTGCCAAGAAGCGACTCAGCGCCAATGTCGCTCGCGGTGATGACAACATCATTGACGACCCTGAGAAGCTCCGCCGAGAGAAGGAAGTTGAGGCCATGAACCAGATGACTGTTGCTGCTTGGCACGTCGCCGCAATGAAGATGCTCAACGGTGGCCGCCTCATCTCGGCCCCTGTGACAAAGCGTCTTGCCCGCCTCTCCCGCATGGCCCCTGGCAAGGACGGTATGACCCGTGACCGTGCCAGGATCCTAGATCTTGGCGGACAGACTACATGTGACTGGGCATGGCACTGCGCGCTCCAGTTTCCCAACACCAAGGTCTACACCGTCACTACCAAGGCCATCCGCCAGATCTCCAACTGCAACGTCCGTGGACCCCCCAACCACCGCCAGGTCGCCGTTGAGAGACTCTCTCGCCTTCCTTTCGCGGACAACCAGTTCGATCTCATCTCTGCCCGAGAACTTCACAGCATCCTCAAGTTGTTTGGCGAGAACGGTGAGGACGAGTGGGATACTTGCCTCAAGGAGTGCATGCGTGTGCTCAAGCCCGGTGGCTACCTCGACTTTTCGCTCCTTGACTCTGATATCATCAACGCCGGCCCCGCTGGCCTGGCCAAGAGCGTCGAGTTTGGCTTCACTCTCAAGACTCTCGGGTATGACCCGAACCCAACCAAGCTCTGGCTTGGCCGTCTGGCTCGTGCTGGCTTCCAGGACACACGCCGCATGTGGATGTGTCTACCCATGGGTGCCAGGCGAAACATGTACAAGCCACCAACCCCACCCCTGAAGGACAGCCCTGACGGCCAGAGCATCAAGGAATGCCACCTTGAAGCCATGGTCATGGGCAGCAGCGACGACATTGCTAGCGCATGCAGTATCGTTGGCGGATGGAGCTGGGAGCGATGGCTCCTCCGCTGTGAGATGGAGAAGGTCTCTGGCGAGCTGCGACTATCAGACACCGTGACGAATGGCGCTGCCATGGAGGAGGCAGGAAAGTGTCTGGATGGCGTTGCGGGCGTCTTCGAGGAGGGACGCAACTGCAAGTCCGGTTTCCGGATGCTCACCGGCTATGCGCGAAAGCCCAAGGCCGGCACTGAGACGATCAAGATTGCTCTGCGGGGGTAATTGAGCGAGGACGGTCTTTGACACTTGGAGGATCTCTTTTGTCTACCTGCACTCGCTCGAACAAATTTTTCTTATTATATAGATGACACTTTGACTTTTTGGGGGGATTGGGATACAAATGAATGAAGCATGAAGGATGGGATGATGCGTGGACGATACCCTCACGCTTAATGGGAGGATAGGAAATGATGTATTTGTTATTGGGGGGTATACCTCTGGCGAATGGGGTTTGGATGTGTCCATGTTGTGTACTTACAGATACCATTGTAAATAGTGCAGAGCGTGGTATGTTCTGACCCTCGAGTTGACTGAACACGAGTCTTTCTTTGATTTGGCGCATTTGAACCTTTAGTGGTGCAATCGAATTTCTATCCATTAGAGCTAAACGAGACTCTTTATAAAGCAAGGGTGACTTGAGAAAATATTATGGGGATATATAATATCGTTTCATATCTAGTACAATATTGCTCCGTTTCCCTCAGATCCAGTGATAGAGAGCGAGCTGCTTTCCGAATAACATAAACCACACACAAACTAGGCTATTACTGCATAAAGATTGACTCAGCTCTATTCGGCGTTTAATACAAGAGTTTTAATAGTGCTCACCTGAGACTCAATTCATTGCCGTCTTTTCGTGACTGCTGGATTTAGGGTAGGTCCAGTTGGACTGGATTGGTTGCTGACCAGCGAGGAAAGTGCACCTTAACGGGAAACGCCGGCAAAAAACCGGACCCACCAGCAGCAGCTCCCATCGAGAAGCTCCATCACCATCATTGACGAACACGCTCGATCGCACAAACCAATCCACCCACTTCGGCATCCCGGATCGACTCGTACCTCGCGCACGCTCGCCCCGAAAAAAGGTCAACCAACAATGTCGGGAAACAACAACTGGCAGGAGGAGGCGATGCGACGCCTGAGGCAGATGCAGCAGGCTCGCGGCGGCTATGGAGGAGGTGGTCCTCAGATGCCCCGAGCAGCCGGCGGCGCCCTCTTTGGCGGCCTGTTGCTCGCCGGTGGTGCTCTGTTCCTCTCCAACTCGCTCTTCAACGTCGATGGTGGTCACCGGGCCATCAAGTATCAGAGGTTAAGCGGTGTTAGCAAGCAGATCTACAACGAAGGTGGGACAGCTCCTCGGGGGACTCGGCAGTTATGATGGGAATTGAAGGCTGACCTTGGGTGAAAAAAAAAAGGAACACACATCAACATCCCTTGGTTCGAGACTCCGATCGTGTACGACGTGCGAGCGAAGCCGCGCAATGTTTCCTCATTGACGGGAACCAAGGATCTGCAGATGGTTAACATCACCTGTCGTGTGCTCTCGCGGCCGCAGGTTGATGCTCTGCCCCAGATCTACCGGACACTAGGCACCGACTACGACGAGCGTGTGCTGCCCTCGATCGTCAACGAGGTCCTCAAGAGCGTCGTTGCACAGTTCAATGCCAGTCAGCTTATCACCCAGCGAGAGATGGTTGCCAAGCTGGTGCGGGAGAACCTTTCGCGAAGAGCTGCTCGATTCAACATTCTTCTTGACGATGTTTCCCTAACCGTATGTATTTTACTACACAATTTTCGAAAGGTCTGTGACTAATATTGAAACAGCACCTTGCCTTCTCCCCCGAATTTACCGCTGCCGTCGAGGCCAAGCAGGTTGCCCAGCAAGAGGCCCAGCGAGCCGCCTTCATTGTCGACAAGGCACGCCAGGAGAAGCAGGCTATGGTTGTCAAGGCGCAGGGTGAGGCTCGCTCCGCTGAGCTGATTGGTGAGGCCATCAAGAAGAACAAGGCCTATGTCGAGCTCAAGAAGATTGAGAATGCCCGACAGATCGCTGCCCAGCTCCAGGAGGCTGGCTCCAAGAACAGGCTGCTGCTTGACTCGGAGGGTCTGGGCCTCAATGTGTTTGAGAATGGTGAGAAGAACAACTAAGGGGCAGAAATGACATGAAAGGATCAATGGGTGTTATGGAGAGGTGTGCCTCGGGTTTAATGCGAATCTCCACTGTATGTCTACCGATGAGGGCTGTACTATTAGGAATAACCAGGCAGTAAAAGAAGAAACTGCCTATTCTGCTCCACCATGGCTTGTTTACAGTTCTTACTGGCTTGATGATATATATACCATCAGGCTTTGATGAGCCGGCTTAATGTTTCAGTGTGGACTCGTGAACGGAGCACCAGGCGTTTATCCTCGTGTGGTCCGTCTATTCAAGTCTGAGTCCCTATCGTCAAATAAAACTAAACTCTAGTCAATTTTTTATTACGTCTTATGATCAATTGAAGCATGTTCTCATCGTCATGAAATATGGGATGAAAGCTTTGGTATCTTTCGTCTGCGGATAGTAGCGTCGTCTTCTTCTTAGACGACATGCCCGAGCATAACTTTTACTTTTCTAACATTAGGCTAGACATGAAACTCACGAGGCTACCCGTTTGGAATAATATAAACAAGGTGGTACGGTAAGCATTCAGCGGATGAATCACAGCATCCTGCCCGATGCCTGTTTGCAGGTCACGATCCCAAGTAGGCAACCATGGCGCTCTGACAGGGTCGCCCCTCCTCGAACCAAAAGCAACCCCACCATCCATCAGCACCTCAGTCAGCCAGAGCTAGCCCGAGCCAACCAACGCAACTGGTTTTCCTCTTCGCATCAGCCTTGCATACTCGGAACTGGCACGACGCTCCCTCTTTTTATCTCTCGACCGAGATCTTTCGAACAGAACAAGACACGAACCGGCTCCTACCCCTAAGAAACAGACCGCCAAAATGTTGATCAAGTGCGTCATGATCCCCGCCGACAAGCTCCCCCGCGACATGAGCTAACCTCTTCCCCGACAGGGTCCGCACACTGACCGGCAAGGAGATCGAGCTGGATATCGAGATGGACTACAAGGTACTTTTTATGCTTTGCGACCAGCCAGAAGGGCTTGTTGTTCGCTAAGTCATGAGGAGATTGGACTGACCGCCCGTTGCAGGTATCCCAGATCAAGGAAAAGGTGGAGGAGAAGGAGGGTATCCCGCCCGTCCAGCAGCGTCTGATCCACGGCGGCAAGCAAATGTACGTGTCCTTACGACATATCAGACAGCCCCGCCGAGCTGACGCATCTATACAGGACCGATGACAAGACCGCTGCCGAATACAACCTGGTCGCTGGCGACACTCTGCACCTCGTCCTCGCCCTTAGGGGAGGACGATGGATGGCCTAAGGAGACATTTCGGACAACGAACCAAAGAGACCGAGACTTTCCCCCGGAAGATACAGCGATCTGCGCGCGTACTAGAAACATGGAGGCTGCATTTACGGGCGTTGGACAAGGGAAAGGAAGCTTGCGCGAACAATCTGCGCAAGATAGACCATGGGACGTGTTCGCATAGGCCAACATCAGACGTTGTCTTGTGACTGGATGTCAAGAAGTGAAGAACGGCATTGATGATACTGTGAGGGTTGGGACGCTGTTTTATACGCAGTAATCACCTCGAGCACGGGGAGAGAGCGTCATGAGAATACGACTTATAAGCCGCTGCCATTCAGTGTGTGTAGCCTTCTATCAAGTCTACCATTCGCTGTAAAACACCATGACTAACCTCCCACACATTTCCGCCTGATATACTGATATATTCCTTGTGTTTCAATCCTTCCCGCACCATTGTCAGTCTAATACCCAGATCCCATGTCCCAAAACCGCTGTAGTACCTAAGGTACTAAATCAAATCGCTTGTATCTGTATCCGTTTGCTCTAAACCACCCAGTATAGACTTTTAACTGAGGGAACCAATCCTTTACCTTGGATAAACGCCGTCGATCTGTGACTCTTCTAGAGCCATGAACAAAAAGAAAGAAAAAAGAAAGAAAGAAAACAAAAGAGTAAACCAGCCTTGCACCTCATGCCCTCTTCTTCGGCTTCATGAAGACGTCCACAGCCTTGCGTTTACGAGGCGGCATAGCCAGGGGAGGTCGCGCACTTGGAGGG